>OMLF01027569.1:0-20816 GCA_900302615.1 Holocentrus rufus
TCTTTAACATAGATTCTTTCTATTCTGTTGTCTATAATGGGAGCAACTGCAACTGACTTAATTTCCCCACGGGGATCAATAAAGTATTCTGATTCTGATTCTGATTCTGATAAAACAGGCCATTTATACGATCTAAGTAACTCAAACGTGACATAATCACCGATGCCAGAGAGGCTGGACCCAGCATATCAAAAAGAATTGCTCTTCTAGGACTTGAGTATCCAGTTAGCAGCAGTCCAGTGAGTGAGGATGCCTCATTGATGAGAATAGTCAGAGCTGAATGGCAGGACTTATTCAAGCTAACAGCTTGACAGCTAGCAGATGGGCTACTGCAGCAGAAGACCGTGTTGCGGTCCACTCCTGTCAGCTAAGAGCAAGAAAATGGAGCTAAAGTGGGAGATGTAATCACCAAAACTGGATTATTCAAGAGAGATGCACATGACAGGGTCAGAATTTGACATAAATACCATGAAATCATGGGCCTTGCCTGTTGTCAACTGGTGGTGGTAGTGTAGCAGTGCGGAAATTTCTTAGTCCACATTACATCCCTTAATACTAATGGCATATCATAGCCCATGCAGGATAGTGCTTCATCCATCTCCCAAAGCATCTCAAGATTGTCAAGCATATGATACAGACTTTAGTAGACTCCAATGACCTGCACAGTCCCCAGACTTCAATCCAATAGAGCACCTTTGGGACGGTTTTGCAGTAGGAGTGTGCTGCCAAAAAATGTGCAAGACCCAATTAAGTCAGGACGGACCTGGATCCCTGTGGTACATTTCCAGCACCTTGTCTTGAATAATTGAAGCTGCTCTGGAGGCAAACAGGGATTCTGGTCCTATATAGATGTACTAGACAAAGTTTCTGCTCTGTGTCTATGCCTTCAGTTTTTTGCAGGCAAGTATAGTAAATGGGAATTACAAAATAAATGCTTAGACACATCAGAAAAATGCAAACAAAAATGTCGCGTACAATTTGAATTGTGTATTAAAAGCACAGTATTGTGAAGAAAACCTACACTGGTTAGATGATGGAATAGTCGCTCACTAGTCTAAGGTGCATTTCAAGTAGTCTTGGAAGTCCCGGGCTCAAATTTGGCGTGGGCCCTTGCCATATGTGATCCACCTCTCTCTCTCTTCCAATAGTGCCAGGCTTCTTCAGCTGTCAATCATCAAATAAAGGCCCAAATGCCCAATTAAATAATATTTAAAAAAGCATACTATCAGTTGAAGATGACAGTTGCATATATGCGTCACATTTGCACATGTTCCAGTCCATTTTGTGTAAATGGTCTCCTCTTCAACTGCATTTTCTGTCATTTTGCTTCTGTTTTATTATCAGCTCTTTTTGCAATCTAAAACAGCAGAGCATAAGGGCGTGCTATGGTGGGCATTTAAAACAGGACACATGCTACATAAAGTGGTATCTTATGCGCGCTGACATGCAATCTGCAGGATTTGGTGTCTGGATTTAAGAGCCAGTGAAATTGCATTAAACACATGATGCAGAAGCTTGATCAACAGCACTGCAAGCTTTGGTGTAGCTGACCACACATATTTATGAGTGCAAAACAAGCATAAACAAACCGGCTTTACGGAAATGAATAAATGCTTTTCTGAAAGTGTTTGAGGTAATGCCTTGTTAAGCACCTACATCCTTTGTAATGAAAGAAACAGTAATGACAAATGAAAATTCAGATGAGAAAGTCACTTTTATGAACACAGTTAATCAATCACAGAGAGCCTACTGCTAGCCGTTAGCTGGACCATTGCACAAAACGACTTGATTACAGTTGCTGTTGATTTCAAGGGATTGATTTGCCTCGGTGAGATGTTGAAACCACGTGAACAGCTTGCAAATGGCAACCCCCCCCCCCACCTAAAGTAACCATGACCAACAGAGATCAATCGTCATACCTGTTAAACACTTCACACCCTCACCTGGCATCTACATATGAAAACCAACGGAATCAATAGGAAGGAACAGGGGGTTGTCAGAATGGAAAATCAATAGCAGCAAACATTCATTATGGGGAAAAAAAGAGCAGGGCAGGGCACAAAGGTGTGTGCTATTACTGTCAGGCTCATGTCGATGAGTGAATGACTCCAACCCTGATGTGTGAGACGTGTGGAGGGAATTATGTGTCACCTCTGTGTACTCCAATGGGCCTTTTATGTTGCTCTCAGTGATGCTAAAAGGATTTGCCAAGTCAGAACCAGTAGGGAACGCGAACGCTACCTATCTCAGGTATGAAATATTGAGTAGAGTTTTTACGATGGCTGTGTGCAGCTCAGCAGGAATCTGACAGCTCTTAAAATAAGGGGCAGAGGTGAAGATGTAGAGAAATGGAAGACTGGAAGAATATAGGGATGTTGGGTGAAAGGTGGGAGGATAAGGGTTTGCCCAAAGAAATTGGAGTCAGCTCCCTGCTGCTCATTTTGGATTGGAATTGGATAAAGAAGTGGGGTTACTGTGTGTATATGTGCGTTCTTTGTTTGAAGAGTCTGAATGATGGCGCCCCAAAAATCTCAACTGCTTTTTTTTTTTTTTGTATCGTTTCTTTGCAATAGCAATTTGATTTTAACGCTAGGATATAATTGGTGAGAGGGAAAAAAAAGATGTTTGATCTCTCCTCACTCCCCACCCCCCTTGTCTATCTTGTTTTTTTTGGTTTTTTTTTTGCTCTTTCTCCAATTCGGTCTCTCTCCTTGTCTCTGGATAGCAATCAATAGTTATTATCTGCTGAGTGTGGCGATAGACACTGCACAGAGCCCCTATTCTGAGTTGATGGTGCTTTTTCATTATAGCTGACACTAGTCTAAACAAAGCAGGCCTATTTCCCTGCCACCAGACAAACACGCTCTCCATAATGGCACCAGATAAAAGAGAAGCAGGAGGGAAAATTGAGTTTCACATAATGGGGAATCACTAACTCGGGACCACTTCTTTTTCCCACTCCACTTTTTCCCTCTTCTAGAGTCTTTTTTATGAAGTGACACATTTGGCTAATACACAACAGAGTGATGTTAATTTCTTACCTCTTCCCATTGATCTCTCCTTCCTTCCATTTATCCAGTCATCCCCCCCATTATGCAAAGCAATATTAATTAATTTTATTCCATCCATCCATCCAGCCATCCATCCATCCATCCACCTGTCAGTTTGTAGGTGGGTATGGGGTGAGGTTGTTTTGTTTTGACGCGGTTGTTGTTTCATAAAATAAATAAATGATGTCTGCGCAGCGGAGTGGAAAGCATAACGAATGGCAGTTGGAGAAAAGGCAATTTAGGGAGAAGTGCACTGGCTGGCAAAGGAACAGAATGGGTTTTTACTGTGAAGTATAACCAATGCATTACAAAACGCATCACCAGAGCTTTATTGAAAAAGCCAAGTACCCCACTCTCCCCCCTATGAAAATGGCCAGCATTATCATGGCCTACATGCTTAGGCACTGAAAGTCACTTTCAAAAAGTCAGGGGAGGTTTTTATTGCAAGGGCACACACAAATAGAAGAGCCCACGGTGAATGCAAGAGCCAGAGCAAGAGGTTATCGTTTTTCAATTCACTTGTACACACGGATACAGGTGGGTTCCATGATACATAGTTTGGTGTCTCAGTGCTGTAGTGCATTGTCCTTTCATTCATAATACACATGTAACACTGATATTCATGAATCCATGTGTCTCTTAATATACAGATTTGTGTAATCAATGGACCTGCACCAAGTGGTCCTGCTTTTTTATGCTATCACTAATCTAAATTATCAAGTGCATTACACTATCATTAATCATAGCTGACAACAACAACTTAACAGCTAACATTATGTATGTTAGGATTAGTTCAAAGTTCAGGCATGGTCAACTTTTCCATGGCAACGTGGCACCACAGCGGCAGAGTTTCCTGTAGTTGCTGGCGCCATAGAGAAAGAATGCACTGGTCAAATTTTTTCATATTGTTTCATGCAATTCACAATGTGCATACAATGAGACAGTTAAAAGTGTTTCAGTCAAAGGAAGATGTAAAATTACAGTTAAAGTTATTTCATTTATGTCTTGTATGTTGTGCAAAGACTATACATTTCATAAGTCATCTTATTGTTTATATTGTGGAAGCACAATAGGCTGTATTGAAGTAAAATCTCTATTACCATGTGAAATACCACAACCAGCACTTTGTAGAGAAATGTGAAATGGAACACGCAAATTTCCAATGCAATTGGACATCCATAGAAGAAGCAATAACTTGCAGGCCATCAGTCTATAAAGCAGCATTTTCTAAGCAACACTAAGCGAGATTAGATTATTTCCTTTCTTTCAAACACACAAAAGAAAGTGAAAGAAAGCAAGTAAATATACCACAATGATGCATACTCCCTGGAGTGACACTGGTGCATGAATAACATCAGTGAAAATAGAAGTGGGGTGCCCTCCATAACTCTTGAATGAGCTGGTGCCTAGTAACTACCCACTGACCAAGTAGGCCACAAAAATAAGAGGCCACCGCTCTCCATATTTGAGCCCTTACAGTCGCTGGAAGGGGGGCCTCTAAGATAAGTAGCTACTCCACTGCTGTGCTCTTCTTACTTTGGGAACAAAGTAAGAGTCGCCCCGGCCGTCCTTGTGGGCAGCGGGGCGGGTTCAAGTCAGAGAGCCCGCCACTCTCCGTATTCGGTCTCTCGAGGTCGTGGGAAGAGGGGCTTCGGGACAACTGGCAGACCTGCTACTCTCATGGCTCCCTTGTGTGGAGCTCAGGCAGAGAGGAGGCAGCAGTGTGAGAACATGGATCTCTGTTAGAACTTACTGCACTCAACACTCAAGCGTAAATGGTTAGTGAAGCCTATGTCCCAAGGTAGGCAGCCCGCTGCTCATGTCCATCTCTTGTGGAATAAAGAGATGACCGACCACAGGCAGCATCATGAGGACAGTTCGGTAAGAGGCTTCGTTTTATTAACTTTAGTACAATGCCTGTTCAAAATGGGCCTGTCAGAAGGGGCTGATTGCAGGTGTGACCCTTCAATTCCACCAAGTTCCAGTTTTACATGCGAAAACCTTATGACTCCAGCATTGATGAATTCTATAGTTTCACTTCAATTTAAAGTTTGCATTGAGTTGAGAAAATTCTACAATCATTGGGTTTATAAAGTCCACTAAAATTAAGAAAATAAAGCATGGCGGTTTATCTTAAAAAAAAGCTGCTTTTCTTAGCTGTATGCACACAGTTGTAGCATGCACACACACCCTCTAACACATGTGCACGAACCAAGGTCACCCTGGAAGAGTGCATTTATCCAAACCTCCTTTAGACACTGGAGAAAAGACTTTGGGCAGCGGGGTGATCTGCAGCTCAGGGATTCAGCAATGGGAGGGAGACTGGAGGAGGGCTGGGACAGAGATGGGGGTCCAAAATGCTGCACGTTACAGGCCCATATCTATCTGACAGAGCTGATCCCTGTGGCTCATATGTCTGCTGCAGCCACATATTCTCTCTGTCTCTCTCTCTTTGTGTGTGTGTGTGTGTGTGTGTGTGTGTGTGTTTATGAGTGTGTAACTAATTTGCTCCCTGCTTTGTGTCCCTAGGCCAGTAATGAAGTAGAGATAGGACTCTGAATACACTGTGAGTTTTTGTTATCCAACACTGCCTCACCTGCAACACATTCAAACCGACCATAATTTCTTTGATAAACACAAAGGGCCTTTTATTTACTGCTTTTTTATTTTTTCTATTTTGAGTTCTATACTTCTGTTCATATAAATAATGAATAACTTGGGCAAATCTAATTACAGGAGAGCTGAGTCATTAAAAGAAATTGCAGACTACAAGGCTATCAATCCCAGCCAATCATCTGCTTTTATCACTGATGGAGTGAAAACATTTCTTTGGCACCATATTCAAGTTCGTTTGAATACAGCCATTGAATCTGCTCTGGAAACCTAAAAGCAAATAGTCATTTTTAGCTTATAAACAGAACTTTGATACAGATGGAGGACGATGTTTACTTGCTGGAGAAAGACCTCTGAGACTTCCATAAAGCTCTTCTTTGCCCTTTTCCAACATCCCAAGGACTGTCAAGCCTGTCTTGTACTGTTACATCTCGTCTTCTTTCAGACAATCCACTTTGTCTCATGTAAGGAATACGGTGACCTTCCCATCACTGCAGTTCTTTTAAGATGTTCATCTACACAAAGATGGATGAGACTGCAAGTTTATATTCTTGTTTGTGGAAAGTCAACAATGCAATTCTAACTTTGGAGTGAACTTGTCACTTAAACCTTGGATTATTCACGAGCTTGTTACGGCTAAACACTTCACTTCACAAAAGGCTGGGGAATTTTCATCATCAACTTCTGTATCAACAATTATTTGCTTGGCACAGGAGTTACTTGGCAGAAAGAATTAGCACCTTAAATGGGTTGTTTAGATTTGATTCCAGGTCATAAACTCTACTTTTGGCTTAATATTTAAAGGCTAACAGGAATGAATTGTGAACAAAACATCCTAGATGTTGGGAAAATGCAACAGCAGCACAAATGGTAGAAATTCAAATAATTTAGTGTAAACAAATGTGAAAGATAAGTCTCAAATGATGAAGTGCATTTGGTAAAACTGCATGTTCACGAATACAAGTCATTATTTGATAAAAGATGCTACACCCACGGAGCACTAACATCGCTGCACTTTTGGATCGTTCCTGTCATTTTTGCAACACCAACGCCACAGTACATTGTGTTCTCTGCGCTGTTCAACTTGGCTCAATTGAATCTGGCTGCTGTAGCCTTTGTTTGAAAACCAGGTAGGGTGCTCCATGGACAGCTGAATAA
Organism: Holocentrus rufus; assembly: GCA_900302615.1. Classification (NCBI taxonomy): domain Eukaryota; kingdom Metazoa; phylum Chordata; class Actinopteri; order Holocentriformes; family Holocentridae; genus Holocentrus; species Holocentrus rufus. Next base: position 6,822 of record OMLF01027569.1, read on the forward strand.
AGTTATTACATAGGAGTGGAGTGCAGCCTGCAATTTTCTCCCTACAATGCTATAGCATGGCGGTGTGAGTCCTTTGTGGAGGAACATTACGGTGGCGATAATACAGCCTTGTAAAAAGCATGACCCAGCAGTCCAAGGGGAATGAGTGATGGACACTCAGGCATTATCACATTAGCACCTGGAGCCAGAAAAAAATCCACCCTTCACCGTAAAAACAGGCCTACTGTGAGCCATGTATTAAGAGGCAAAGAGTGTAAAACTTAAGATTATAGAACAGTAAAAACGCCTTGTATGTAATAGTTATTGCAGAGAAATCACGAGTCTTTAAACTATGTGGCAGGAAAAGAGGGTTATGTAAGTATAGAAACTGAGTCCTTTAAGCAGAAATAGCAAACAGAGCAAAACAAAAATAGGCCTGACCAAGGCCTTGTTGGCAAGCATCCTGGCAAATGTCCATGCATAACTGTTACACAACTGCTTAAAAAAAAGGCACTACCATAAGCAGGATACACAATAATGATTTTGCATGTGCTTAGTTAAACTATGAGTGTAGTATTTTTGTTTATCTCCTTTGTTTGCTTATTTTTTGGCAACGCCTCGAGTTTATGGCAGTTGTGTCTTGCTTATCTGAGAAAAGTACTACTGCTCTGTGCTGTGCTGTGCAGTGTGAGTGCCTTTGCATGCATTCTCAGTATTTGCCCTTGCATCCTGACAGTCTCAGTATTAAAGTGCATCAACTCTGTCTGCACAACATTCCCCAACACAATATTGCAGTCCCTGTGTCGCATAAATGGCCATCTCATTTATATTGCATTGAACTGCTTCTGTTGGCACTGTGTGTTTTGCGTGCAGATGCGTGTTAGGTGTGTACTTGTGTCTGTCTATATGTGTGTGAGTGTGTGTGTGGGCACAAGCAAGCGCACATGGATGTGTACGTGGGCGTGCACCTGTGTATCCGCATGCCAGTCTGAATGCCTGCGTTTGTGTGTGTGAGATGTGTTTGCTTTAGTCAGAGATATCCTCTAGAAGCTATAGGGGATATGGCTATAATCTCAGCCAGCACAAATACATAATGTAATGATGATGAGATTAGCTGCTAGCTCTGTGTTTGCTGACTGGCTAAAGACAGGGAAGGGAAGCGTCTGTAAAGAGTAATAAAGGACTGCTACTATCAGCTGCTGCATCACAGATAAATGTGCTACAGGGGTCTTTGTATATATATTACAAATTAAATAAGAGACAACGTCAAAGCGGACACCTTCCACGGGATTGAGATAATATCGTGACATTGAAACTAAACATCATTATTATGCCATCAGTGCCAAAGGTTTTAAGGGCAATGCAATAAATTTATTAGATGTAAATGCTATGCAGCGCACACCAAGTGTAAAATAAACGTTTATAGGCTGCAGGCAGTGTACTTTAGTTTCCCAATGTCATGCGGGACAGAAGCTGTTACAGTAAGTCCAAGACTTTGAACAGATTCCTTTAAATATGCATATAAGTGCACTGACTCAGCTGAAAGGTTATTTGCACATCCAATTAGTGAAATGTGTTATTACACGCTGGTCAGTTTTCATCTTTAAAATTATAAAACAAGTCACAATCAATTATGGTGATTCTGCATTCAAACTTTTAACTTTTCGATATATTTACTCTTTCTTCACTTTTTCTCCCATTGGAAAAAAAGAAACTGCTGGTCTGTATTTGTCTTCTTTGTTCTTGTCACAATGCAGTAGAAAATTGATGTTTTAAATTCAAAAGCCTGTGCATTGTAATACATGGTCCTTACCTGGTATCGATTATCCGTCAGCCAGGCTTGACACGGTGTCTTGGGAGAATTCTGCAACAGAATGGGAAACAAGGAGGAAGAGGATCAATGTTTTTACATTATGGCTGAGGTCTGTCATAACTGGTCCCTCCTACTGAACGGGAGAATGGAGGAAAAGCCTCTCTCTGCAGTCAGACCGGGACTCCCAAGGAAGAAGGCTATTACAAGCTACACAGCATGCCGCTATATCACATTTATGGATGCATTCCCTCCCGAGTTTTATTTTGTCAAACTGTTCATTCGGGATGCTTCTCCTCGGAGTGATGCAATATCAAATATGCATGATTGAAGAGATGATAACTTACTGAAACAGCGCTGCAAGACCATTTATGTTTAAGTTCACCGACTTCAAGCTCCTATATGGCATGCATTTTTGGTTTTATCACTGTTTTCAATCTCCGTGTGTCTCTGGTCATCGCACAAGCTGAAGTGCAGCGAGCGCAACACACCAAAGCACACAATCCTACGCATTTAATACTCTGTCCCGCACACACAGACACACAGACACACACACATACCAACTTCAAAGACACAAGGGATGGTCACCTTCTCGCTCAGTGGGATGCTTTCTGCACCTGAAAAACAAAGCTGAAATATTGGCATTCACAGTGCAGGAAGAAGCCAAAGGCCAGGGAGAGGACAGGGAAAGCCAGCCAGATAGACAGAGAGCAAATAATTTGTTGGACTGCAAACAACAGTGAGACTAAATTGTAGGTGTTAATAATTTATGATGCGCGGTCAGTGGGCTTACATGTGGCTTACTCGACATTCTTATTGAAGAAAACAACACTGACAGATATTATGTGACAAAATACAGTAATCACTAGGCAATGTGTGATTGATATATTATGACCTGCCCTGTTAGCAGAGAGTAAACAGTCTATATTGGGCTCCTTGTATTAGCATAATGTTGATGCAAAATAGCCCAGCTTCCCTCCTGTGAAAATCTGCAAAACCTCAGAGAGGAAGGCTTCACCGTTTTCTGAGTTGTTTAAACATACTGTATGTACCTTATTTTTTGGATTGGCAATTTTGTGAGTCTACTTCTGTTGTTGAAATCTTGGTTAAATCTAAATTTAACCAAGAATGTTTCAGGAAACAGGAAAACATCCAGGTGTAAAATACAGGTATACTTTGTAGATCTTGGTAGTTCCAGATCGCTTCACTTCCAGCATTTCGATTACCTGCAGTCAGTCTGAAGTCGCCCTGGGGTCAACCAGTGGTGATGTTTTGGTTCCTTATTATTTCTCTGAGAGCACCAAAGGGCAGTGAAAAATGGATTATATTTCAATCAGCAGCTCACACCTTTTGTATTTTAATGTGGGACTGAAATGAGGCACCGAAGTCTGTGCTGCAATTCGGTCTGGTAGGTACTAGTTGTATGGGAACCAGTGCCATATTAATACCAAATTTCACTGTAGTTTAGTAGTATAGTAGTATAATATCGTATTAGTTAAGTGTACAGAGTAGGTGGTTGGAACATATTGTGTCTCAAGTTCTAGTCTTGGTGTGTAAACTATAGGGGGGAAACTGTAATTATCCAGTGTCAATGACTATTTTGACAATTTGGCATCAGTATCATTTAGTCATTCACTTGATGGATAGGTACAAAAGTCCACATTATTATGCTTAAATATAATAGCCTGCAAGCTGAATGTTAAATAATTTGGATGGATGACGTTGTGGCAAAAAACAAGGACGGTTGACAGACCAGTTTATATGAAGGTCTGATGTAAGAATGAGATGGCACTGTATGTAACAGATGAAGTGGGCAATGTTATTTTCACTGCTTTTGGAAGGGTGAGAGCAGAAATAGTCTATACAGAGATCTATGCAGAGTCTATATACAATAGGGAGTTACTCCACCTACAAGAATATGCCTGGGTCAGAGTTAAATAAACAGCGATCAGTAGGACTTCTACATATAATCAGCTCATATCTATCCATCCATCCATCCATCCATCATTTTTATTTACTTATTTTACTGTGCATTGGCGAAAATTACCAGACGGTGGTTAAAAAGATACACATTTATCTGTGCTTGGATTATTACACAGCCTAAATATTCAGGCATGTAAGAATGACAGTAATTGTCCAGTTACTCAATGACATTTGGAATCAAATATAGTGATCATGATAGCATTTAGCCCCATTAACTGCCATATATCTACTCTGTAAAGCAAGTGCTTGACGCTGCCCCCGAAGTATAGCACTTTGTACTTTGTACTTTTTGGACTGACCGGGAGAGGGGGAAAAGTAAGGTCCAGTGCTTTCCCCCTCTCCCAGTCATTTTTTTGTCATTTTTGTATTTCTCTCTCCCGTTTGTTTTTTTTTTCTTTATCCCCAGCCATTCACCGCAGCTCATTCCAAATTTATGGCAAACTAAGAATGGAATATAAACACACGGTCCAGCCATATGCTCGGTTTAGACCTGGTCTTGTTTTCTGTCTCACAGCTGTCCATGGTTGTGGTTCAGCTTTGTCTCTGTATAGGCTTTCTAAGATATGTTTTTATGTGTCCTGATTGCTCTGAAACTACCTGAAGAAAAATCAATGTAATCAATCTGTTATGCTTATCCACCATCTTATCTGCCTATTTTTGTTGCTGTTGTTTATATTTATTTATTTGTTCATTTATTTATTTATTTCTGAGGGGGCGTCAAGTTTTTCTAAGGGTGCAATAACATCAGCAGAATTAATGAAGGTACACGCCAATGTTTTCACTGGCTTTAATTATTCATTAAAAGCATGCTGTCTGTTTGTACTGATAAGCTGCTGGCTCATTCAGTTCTGTACAGCCTTGTAAGCATAGCTGATTTAGCTAGCTGTAGATGCTGCTCTCTACATTGCTGTGCACCCAGAATCAATGTCCTCCTTCACAATGACAACAACAACATAAACCGGGGGTGAATCAGCCTTAGATTTGCGTGCCTCCTGCCTGCCTCCTTGCCTGCTACAGCTGCTCGATTAAAATGTATTCCATTTCCGAATTTAATGCCCAAAACACTTCCCTCTCTTATCCTTTACCTCCTATTTCACTGATTTCTTTCCTCATGCGCTAAATGTCTCATGCAGCTTTAACTTTCTGACAGAGAAGCAAAAGTTTAGGAATCCAGTGTTAACGCATTGCCAACAATCGAGCTTGTTAGCGGCAGACCGTAAGGCTTAAATTGGCAGCTCAGAGGTGACAGGTGTGTGGTCCTGCATTGGCTGTATTTGTATTCATCTCACTTTATTTAAGAGGAGGTGGGGGAGACGGGAGTGCATGGGGATAGGGAAAAAAAAAAAAGACAGACTAATCAATTAGGCTTTCAAGGGCTCTGCTCTGCTTTTCCCTCCTAATCAGATACAGCTCTAATTTTCCTCTGCCAAAAAACACACAAGGAGGCCACCCTAATGAAGAGCAAGGTGCAGCCATGTCAGCCCACCCCACATCTAAGCAGTGGGAGCCGATGCTCAATTTCTAGCGTTTTGCTAGTGTTTCAGGCTTTCTACTATCCTGCTGAAGGATCCGATTTGGAGGCGCCCAAGTGCCACCTTCACATCTTCCCCAGTGGTGATGAAGTGGTTTTTTTGGCAGCCATATAAGCCTGGGCCCAATCCGCTCATGTAATGATCTGACAGCTGTGACCTTCATGGGAAACTGTCCAATGACCCCGCAGGTGGAGAGCCGCCGCTGCTGCACTGGTATTAGCAGACAGACAGACAGACACCTCTTCAGGGAAGGGGGTAGAAATAAGAGGAAATGTTTGGCGCAGAGGAGAGAGCAGCCTGGAGACACAGTAATTTGTCTGGGCCCGAGCCTGCCGAGTGGAGTCAGAGTAACACTGGGGTAAGGGCAGAGTGTATACTAACAGCACATGATGAGCATGTACTGCTACTGGAGCGAGGAGTCACGGGGCATGGTGAAAATAACCAATGCTAAACACCACTTTGGGCTCAGTGAGAGGGAGCATGAGAGAAATTTTGATTTGCTCTTCCTCGACGAGTCACTCACTGACCTACGGTAGATTTTAGATGATGATTTATTTTCGAAGCGATTTTTTTCAGCCTGTTAGCTAAATTTTCCGTGTTTTATGACAGTTATCATCATTTACAAGCAAACATGGTTTGATTATCATGAGATATAAGTAGATTCGGACTTGCGGGACACGCATCAATATTCATATCTTCCTCTTAACATAACACATGTAAACATTTCCCCTTAGCAGCAGTTGTTAGTTATGCTGGATAACACTAATGTGGATGCATAACCTTCAGATGCCTGCAGACAGAACAGTGGCAGAACCACCACCGCTATCACAGACTACATGCTTGAACCGAGGAGCAATTTTTCTTGCAGCAATAGTCAAAACAAACATGCACAGAAAATACTTCAAGGACCATGCCAGTGATTTTGATGTTTGGTCCATTTACGCACAATTTAATCACATTTTACATTGCAACAAACCATTTTGTAAATCATGTAGGAGTGCTACAGATTTAACAACACATAATCAAAATTCCTTGATTTTCAAATTTGAATTTTTGGTACAGACACCCACCTTGTAATGTTCTGCTTCTGCAGCTAGCACAGTCATTGGCATTCATAAACCACCGAGTTGATAATTCTCTCTGTAAAAGCAAGCTTTTCCCCAGGGACTAGTTTCCGGCGGAGAGACTATTTACAAGAGCAAATCGGCAGCACAACTGAAAAAACAAAAAACAAAAAAACATTTCATTTGTGTCATTGTGACTTTAAGACTATACAAGTTAGCTAAGACATAGCTGAGCATCCTGATTCCTGAAAATCAATTAGCCTGTGGTGTTTGGCATTGGAGAGTCACATTATTTTCTATTCATGTGCAACTCTTCATTAGCTTTCTCCACAGGCCTCTAAAAAGGAGTCACTCCTAGATGCCTTGGTTTTTTGGTTTTGAGAGCAGAGGTGTATTCTGGAGCCTGTGGCACCGTTCCGTTTACCATACTGTGAATGTAATTAAATCCAAGAGCTGCCAGTATTTACTGGCAAGGGGGGCTGCCTCGCTCTGCTCCTCAAACAGCCCTCCATCTGTCTGATTGGATTGTGGTCCCAGGCAGCGCCAGTGATGACATGGGCATTGGAGGAGGCAGCCGGGGCCGAGGTCCCCCCAACATGGCCTTGTGCTGTTTTTAATTCACTAGCACCTAGCCAGGGGGACCCAGGAGCAGTCAGTGATAAAATTATGATGTGTGTGTGTGTTTGTGTGGTAGTGTCTGGGCATGTGTGCATGTGTTTATGCATATACACATTATGAAAGTAGTCACAGGATATTTGACAATGTCTCCAGATTTGCACACATGATGATTTGCCTTTTTTTTTTTCCATAAAATTAGAGGCGCAACCGTCATGGAGAGCAGATATGTTGTAGTCCATAAATTCTGAGTTTAATGACTCACTTTGCACAGTTGCTGAGGGTCAGTTGAAGGGAGAACGGTTTAGACTCAACTGAGGAAAAACTTAAGCATGTAATCCATCAGTGAGTCTGGCCAATAATAAGAACCATGTAGACTCAAGCATCACATTACATGCTTATTCCACCTTTTTCTTTTTTGTCATTATCTAAATGACCCTCACTTCAATCGACCCTGTGCAGCGCACCTTTAATTGTACAAAGACCCAGTAGAAAATGATTACGGTATGAAACACCGATCTTATTTTATTAACTGACTCCACTGAAAGCCTGGTGACACTGTGTGGAGAATTGTTCCAGCAGCGTCCTAAAATTACATATCTGTGCTGAGTCTTTTGAATTACTTTCTAATTCCCTCCCCCTCCCCTTCTCTCCCTCTGTTTGCTTACAGCTTAAAAACCTGAAAGTATATACACCAGTGAGTACTGTGCAGCCTATATCAAACATAATAAGACACCATATTTTGCTAAAGGCAATGTGTTACTGGAAATAAAACACCAAAAGATAATCACTTAGAGGAGACAAAAGCCTAGCATTTGATGTATGTCTTTGTATGTATTTCTTTGATCCCCTAACAGGTTTGTTTTCTTCAAACTGCGTCTTTTGTGTCCTCCAGTCAAAGGCATGAAATACCTTTGCCATTGTTCCATTATCTGTTGATTAGACTCTGTTACCTCCTGTTCCTCGGACAGTTGTTCCTCAGTGAGTACAAAGACCATCGGGACGGCGTGTCCTTGCCATTAGCTCAGCATGGAAACAACAGTCTCACTTATTACTCCTCGGCTTCACCTCACCAGGAGCGAGGCCGGACATGGTGGAGAAAAAGAGGGATGACTGCCGTGGAAAGGGAGAGGGAGGGGAAAAAAGTAGTGGCAGATACCCACAGATTATGGCAGTTAGGGCTTATTGTGCGTGGGGAAAGGTAGTGATTGAGATGGGGGCGAGTCCTTGGTAGTCAGACCCAGGGCGACTGAGTAAAGACAATGACAGTTATGATTAGGTCTGCTTGATGTGGGGCTCGGTGCTGAGCCGGCCCAGCCTGAGACGGAGCTATGGGAGAGGGCAAAGGAGCCTCCTGTGGAGCCACTGATCAAATATGGTGTTCAATACAGCGATGTGGTGCACAGGGGGGGCAGATAGAGACACAGCCCTGGGTCTGAGTCACAGGGAGAAAAAAGGCTCCACGGGGAAAACGGAAAAAAAAGAAAGAGAAAGAGAATGAAAGACATCTGGAAAGATTTGTGTATGGCAGTGTTCCTTTAAGACGGCGAAAGAAACGAGACGCGTTTGAAATATTACCCGGGTGGTTCTGCGTTTTCTATTTCTTACTATCCCCCCCGTATACACTCTCGCAATAATAAAACAATCTTTTTTTTTTTTTTTTTCCCTCACAATCTCTCACTGCAGAGTCAATTTTGGAGAAATCATTTTTTTGAGGCAATTCACCAAGGTTACACAGGAACAAACCTCAGAACATGGCCATCCAGCTGTATCTGTTCCTCAAATGCACCTCATGCTTCCTTGGTTTAAACACACACAAAAAAATAATAATCATAATCTTCTGTACAGTAACAATGCAGCTATTGTTCCCTAGGATTACGATAAGGTTGCACGGGTTGCATGCAGAAAATCCTCCATTACAGCAGGGCGCTGAGCCCCAGCCAACCTCTGTCTCTCAATTATTGATAATGTATATTCCCCACAGTTTACGTAGTCCTTTTCTCGGTGAAGGGCAGGATTACATCGTGACATAATTTCATTTCAGGTCTTTGCTGTTCTTTTCAAAACTGTTGTATGACTGCTACAGTGATGCAGTGCATGTTGGGTTACCCATTAGAGGGCACTCTTCATCCTCATCCTCTCTGAGCCAGTGTTATCATTTAGATCGCCCGAATAATCAGATTTTTTTTCTTCTTCTTCTCAGTCTTTCCCATCTTTTTCTTCTCTCCCGCCTCTCTGTTTTGCACAAAATGCTCCTCTCCTCATCGGCCAGAGCTGACTTTTTCTTCCTCATTCTGTATTTCTCTCTCTCTCTTTCTCTCTTCTTTCCCCTTCATGGAGTGAGTACTCTCTCTACCACCTCCCCACTCACCTGAATGTCTGCATTCATCACATCATCCAGGAACAACTCAACAGTCCCGCTAACACGGTGTATTAGAAAGCGAGATGGGATGTGAGATGCAGCCGCTATCTAATTTTCCATACCTATAAATTGGAAGAAAAAAAAAAGAAAAAAGAAAGAATATCAGACATGAAGGCAGTGTGGAACTCCTCTGACAAACTCATATAAAAAGATATCAAATCAGCATTTTCTGATATACTTCCAGGAGGTAGTCACATACTCCTGAACTTTCGCTTTAAAATGGAAAATCTGATAACAAACCTCCCCTGCAACATGACAGAGTGAGTTTGAAATGAGCTACAGGGAACTAAGAGGGAAATAATACATTAGCGGGGTAATAATACATTATTGCTTCGGATTAAATATGTATCTCCTTCATGTGATATCTCACTTTTATCCCCCTCTGGTGCTCCCTCACTTCTGCACTGTAACATCACATACTGTACTGTATCTCATATGCAAGACATCCACATGTATAATCCACGCTGTGCGACATAGGGAGCGGGGCGGTGGCAGAGGGGAAAGTGAAGAACTCTTTATTGGAAAAAAGCACTTTGTGTAGCCTGTGAGTTAAGGAGACTGAACAGAAATCTATGTTAAGGAATTTTTTTAAAGGGACTGTAAACTAAAATATTTCATTTTTCACTAAAACGGGAGTTTTGCTGGGGATTAAAAGCTAAAACAGTAAGAGGGCCGATCCAATCAGCATGACCTCAGTTCTTATTCCTTCTGCTCTCATTTGATTGGCTGATCAGCTGCAACTCCATTAACATCAACAAACGGTACCAAATAATAACCGTTAGCTCACACAGAATTCTGATTTTGGATTATTTTTGACAGTTTTTTCTGACTTTATTGAGCACCTTATTTTGATTGTGCCTAGGCTGGGATAAAGAGCCTTGTCTGATTATGAGGTATTTTCTGTTAAAGCAAAAGACATAGAGGCTGAGGCACAAATTGTGTTCTATTTTATTTACGTTGGACACTGTCTTTCTCACTGAGTTGCATTTCCAAAATTCCAATAAATGAACGCTGTGTTCTATTAGAGCTCAGTTGGGAGAAAAAGACTCAAAAATGCATTGTGTGCCCTGTTCCTTTACTGATAACCCAGCTGCACTTGCTTTATAGTTGTCCATTCAATTTTTATATCTATCTCAAGAACACTATTCACAGTAAGCAGGTTACAGAGCAAAAACGCACCAATAACTCTATCCACCCGGCTTTTCTACATCAAAAAAAAAGCACTGGCTTAAGCAACTGAATGAGAAGATAATCGAACTTTGTCTTTGAAAGTGAGCTTGCATCACATAGCAAGCTATGAATTTAATGAGTTTAACAAAATCTGTTTTCTGAATCATCAGTAACCTGCAACAATGGCCTAATCACTTAATATGATAATGTGATTTCATAAGCGTTACACTGAAGTTGCCAGGATAAATGTACCTAATAGAAAACGCTCAGTAATACAGGATGATGCCCTTGATAATGAATTGGAAGAAATGTATTGAACGAAACCTGAGAACTCTCCCCTCCATATATTCTATAAAGTGCATGGTTATCATTAGAGTGCTATCCACGTGGGTCTTGACTTAGCGGGAGGTAGCTGTGGAAGACAGATGGAGTTCTTTGTTGTGTTTCAGATAAATGGACAATAAAATGGAAAATGCCTATATACATTTCAACACAACATGCAAATTTGCAAACTTACCTCCATCTGGGATGAGGGACTGTTATGTTAGCCTTGTCAAAGCTCTCTAATAAGCAACAGGATGAACAGCCCAAGGCGCATCCTCAGGCATTTCCTGGAGCAAATGCAAGCTCAGTGAAATGCTTTTTGAAGCTCCGAATAGATTTCAAAAAAATAGCATATACCCCAATACCATTAAGATATTACTGTAGCCACAATAAAGACATTCAAAATAACTTCTATTCTTAGACATTGTGGTATGTACTTTTCTGTTCTACCAGAGAAATGAAGGTGTCGGCGCTGCGCTGTTTTCCAGGTGTGTCTATCTTTGTGATCCCCCGAGATGAGAACAACTCAAATGCATTCTGAAGAGTTCTTTTATTTCTCCTCTAATGAGCCGATAGCCAGCGGGCAACTGTTGTCTCCTGCTGTGTCTTAGTCTGTATAGGTAGTTTCCCTTTCAAGCACACCCCATCCACCCCCCGCGGCCCGCAGTGCCAGGTTACCACTGTGCCTCATAGTTTGCACGAACACCGGCTCTAATCTTTAGACACAGCAAGCAAAGAGCCAGAGACCTCCTTTCAAAAGAGAAACCATGAGCAGGTTGCATTCACAGAACATGACATATGTCTGAAAATGGGTTCTTGTTATGCTGATATGGCTCTTCCCGAGGCGTTCATTGACACTCCACAGCAGGTGACCACCGATTAATCTCTCGACTACATTGATATTCACCCAACAGTGTGGCAGTGGAAACCCCTCCGACGGGGTTTTGCAGAGACGGGGTGAGCATCGGTTAGGAGAAAGGCACAGAATATTTATAGCGGATGAAGCTGGTTCTTTAGTGGGCTAAACGCTCTGCCAGAGTATAAATTTCGCTGTGTAATGTGCAAAAGAAGAAATAAATAAATAATAATTCCTCACACTGGACTGCATATATTTGTTGTTGCACAAATATGTACATAACAAGGTGAGACTGGCAAAGTTTAGACAGACACCACTCTCATTATCCCTGCCAGCAACAAATACAAGAGATAAAAAAAAAAGTCTTTGCAACAGAAGAATATCTGACCTTCCAATTATCTCCTATCCATGTTTTTGTCTATCTGGCACATTTTACTAGTTAGACAGAAGGTTAGACACTAATTAGGGCTCAGTATCCTCTCCACCCTTTAATCTGGGGGCAAAAATAAATATATAACACTTACAAATTATGGATAAAAGGCTGGAACAAACAATAAGATCCTCTTTGAGGCTGAGGAATAATTTCCCTTGCATGTCTTCTACAAAATATTACCTTGAAATGTACAAACAGACCAGACCAACTTGACACTAGGCCTTTGTAATGCTATGTGGTGTCTTTAGTGAAAAGCTCTTTCTGTGGATGCTAACAATGTCTGGAAAACAGAGGCGTGTATCCTGCAGCGAGGAGTCAATTTGCTTTTCATTGTTGTGAAAGATTGGTTAGCAAACATAAGCTTATCTGGTCATTAGTAAAAGACACAAGTTTTTTTTATTTCCAAATGTTTTTATTTTCATGTTGGTGTTGTAATAGTGGTGGTAGTAATTAACAGAGTTCAATTAGTGTAATGAGTCCCCCTGCCTGAGCTCATGAGAGAAAGTAGGAGTAGGTTCTGTGGCGCGCTCTGCAAGTTCATCTTCTTGGAGGTGGTGAGAGAGCTTATCGATTATATCCTGCTGTTTCTCTCAAGTCTGAGAAAACCCTGTCAAGGAACCATGCAGGAGCCGTCCTCGCTACAGGTTCAAAGAAAAGGAGGCTTTTATTTTGCTTTGATAGGGCCAATATTGATAATAGCCAAGGGCATAGGTTCATGTGTGTTTTAATTACCATAAAATGACAGACATTATCTTCCTCGTAATTACTGAGGGTGAAAGTGGAAAAACAGTGCTATATTGTAGCAAGGTTAGAATAAACATATTCGCTGCTGTTGGAATCCATTTTTATATTCAAAATAAGTTTAAAGATTTTTTTTTTTCAAATTATGCATTTACACTAGTGGTTGCAAAATTAAATTCACTGCCTTCTGTCTGGTTGGCAATGGGATCGTGTTGTGAATTTCCCAAGTCCACAAAACTAAGTTTATTCACCAAAATATGAAGAGTATGCACTGGAAGCAAACACACAAACACACACACACAGCGTGAAACCTCCATGCACTCACTGCATGTTTGACGGTGAATTGCTATAAGACCAATAATGCGTGCAAATTTTTTTCATCCATTCAGCCTTTCAGGGTCACTAAAGGTCAAAGGCCATGTGACCAATAGAAAGGTCATAGTTTAAGACTTCATATTTTATAGTGACCATACACACACACACACACACACACACACAGGACTGAAAACAATACCTCCATATCACACGTGCAGGTGTAAAAATCAGCTTTTACATTGTTTTAGCTTTGCCACTGATAACCAAGAGAGAAATATGACATTTTTTAATATTTTCACATGTTGGTACAGGGATTGTGCGTGACTCCTCCTAGTCTTATGGCTTTAGGCATCTACATATTTTCAGTGTGGTTGTTTATTGTGACAGAAGCCTGGGATTCAGCACCAGTAGCTCTAATATGAAGCTCCACTGTATGAAAATGCCTGGGAAAATGATTTGTTGTTTCCCTTCCTGATACACATAGCTGTGGTAAAATCAGCGAGCAACAGTTTCATACACATTTTGAGCCAAACAAAGAAGACCACCCTAATCTGTCACCTAATTGTTCATTAATTATATCGTAAATCACTGTGACAATGACAGCTAGTCCCAATTACAAATGTCACGGTTGGGCTGGCCCCTCCATCAAGCTTCATTGTCCCTGGAAACCACATTGTGTACAAATCACCTTCTTTAATTAATGCCAGAGCCATAGGTCATGTAAAAATAGAGACCCTACTGTATATAGAGA
>OMLF01027569.1:25705-41580 GCA_900302615.1 Holocentrus rufus
TTTTTTTTTTTTTTTTTTAAACGGCAGTGGGTTCGTTGCTATATTGAAAATGTTTATTTATGTAATGTGTTTGTGCGTATGAAAGAGAAAGACGAGAAAGATTGAAAGGCGGCAGAAAGAAAAGAAAAGATGAGTTTCCATGAGATGACAGAGAGGGGAAATAAGCAGGGACCAGTTTGAGGAGGAATGAGAAGAGATGGCAACACAACAATGACAATGAAATGCGGTTTGGATTCTCTTTGTTAACCTCGGCTTTTAGAGGGGGGGCGAAAGCGAGGGGGAAACAATTCAGTTTCCCACCAAGCGCCATCCATGTGAGACCTGAACGGGTCGCCCGGCTGGCTGTTGGGGACGCGGTTCATGCATTTCATCGGTATTTTTGCATCACATCAAGTCCCCCTGCACAATGACTACAATGAACTACCAGACAGGTAATGGATCTCATCAATACCCCCCCATTCACCTTCAAATAGGAACCCATTAGCAGGAGGAAATATTGGATTTGAATGTGGAAAGAGACAATTGTTCTGTTGAGGACGAACAAGGGTAGCTGGAAGGCTGCTGACTGAACAAGAACCCAGGCAGGGAACACATGTCTGCTTTATCCCCGCGTACCACACAACATCCTCCCAGGCACATCGCAAGGAGTAGAGGTCATCCTTAATGGCATCAAGAAATAAAGCCGGTGTCTATTGTTATTCCAAGGAATCTGTCCCTCACTTGCCTCCACCACAGGCCACATTTCATTAGTCCCATTAGCAAGGTAATTCAGAGTAAAATATGGAGGATAAATTACCGTGCGTGAGAGGCATGGCAATCTAGTCACACTACTGACACATCTCGCCTAACTTGAGGGCTGGTTAATGAAGACAGGTGAGACAGGTGCACATGTCCCGTAAAATAGATTTTTTTTTTTTTTTTTGCAGTGGCATGCGCTAGGTCATTGTGTGTCACGGACAGTGAATTTCATGGTCTTTTTTTTTTGCAACAGAAATATTTCATGGGCATGTGTACCCAGTCAATGTCAATATGATCAGACGTCTGGATTATGGATTTTGCCTTGAGGTTACATTCAAACACGTGGAAATAGATGTGATGATCAGAGGTGCATGAATAGATATGTTCTGAAACAGTATGATTGCTGTTGACACTTGGCACTATTAGACTGACCAGATTAGACTAGATATCTTTCAGTGACAAATCTAATAGAATAAAGCTTCATAAGTGACATATATATGGAGCTACAACAAAGGAAAGACAGCATTACATATGAATTTTAAACCAAATCACCCAGAATAATGGGTGAGAAATGGTTAGAATTACAATCATGTAGTTAGCTTTTACTCTATGTACCCTTTAACTCAAATTTCAGACATTTATTTCTGAGTGACTGTACAGTAAATGCTTCAAGTGAAAATGACTGGGATTTGGTGCTTGGTTGAATATAAGAAGTCAAACAGTACAGAGTTGGAACAACTATTTAAAGATATGTCACTGCTGAGGTTCCACCTTTCATTTCTCTCTGATTCGCTGAAATGATGGATAGCACGTATCCTACCGTGTCTCCCAGGGTGAATCAAAGTGAACACACACACTGGGAGAGAACACGGGGATTCACTGAAATGTGACTGTCAAGTAGCGTGCCAAATGTCTGTCGACGCGAGTCAAAGGGGAGGAGGCTCCAAAAAGCAGATGCCTGGGCGGAGAAAGTGCTAAATCATCAGATATTACAAACGTAAAGATAATGAGGAAACAATGGGGACCGAGATGAAAAGTGGGTGGAGTGAATTAGAGAAAATTAATGAATTTTTTATTTAGTTATATTTTTAATTTATGTAATTTATTTTGTAATTGGGGATAAGTGCAGGAATGGCAGGGTTGTGTTTATTAGTAAAATATCTATCTATCATGAACATGTTATTTGTGTCTAACGTACAAGTGACTTTATTGACAAGAACCTAAATACTGATGAAGAATGTAGTGAGTAACTTGAATGAGCTGTGCTGCAGATCTGCACCAGTAGACTTTCATGTTTATAGTTCTGCAAACGGTTATCTGTGAAAAAAGGAGAGCTGCAGAGGAAAGGTAGTCATGCGAGAGACTTCTGCAAAAAGTCATTTTGGCAGGTAGTGAATATTTTATGCTGAGCAAGGCCAAAAGTTTTGGATGAGTAAGAGACAAGCACATTTGCATAATAGTGATTGTACAAATCTGTGGGGAGATATAGAAATCATCCCTCCATCGAGTGGTCCAGGACCCTCTGAGATCCGATACAAGCGGTGAGTGATAGACAGTCAGCTCCATTCAAGACAGCAAAGCAGTGTATAGTTCAGTGGCTATTGCTGGGAAACATGTTATCATGGTAAACACTGTATCGTGGTATTAAAGCTGTAAGCATGAGGTTAGAAACATGGAATGCTTTGATGACCAGTGATAACTGACCCTTATCAGTTTTGCAGGGCACACCTTTAAATGTAGAATAAATGGAATAGACTGATTTCATTTTAAATGCCATATTATATACACATTGTATTCATTTATTACATTTTATTAATTGCATCACTTAAACATGAATTGAACCAACCACTTTTATTTGAATGTATTTTTTTTTTGTCAACAATTTATAATTGAGCTAATCTATAATAATAAAGTTGGCACACTAGAAGCTCTACATTCTTCATTGGTAGCTTGCAAAACTATACTTTGAAAGTAGCCTCTGCAACACTGAACTACATACTTCTGAAATGCCCTGAGTTGTGTTTGTCTCAAAGAAACAGGCCACAAATACCAAGTGACTCACTTGGAAATTAGATTTGCATTTAAATAAATAAAAATACCTCTTTCAATTTGGTGTTTGACATCAGCATTTGTATTCGGCAAATTAATTTGTATCTTTGATTTCATTTCTGATTATGTAGCTGTCCTTTCCCTGTGGTATTTCACCATTGGTACACAGTTGGTATTTCAAACATAAATCAGAAAGTGTTTTTCCCGGAACATTATGCACAAAACAGATTTTGACATCAACGGCGTGGCTCGGTGTAGACGGTTGGTGTGCACATCCTTGTCAAGGAGAGATGCATCAAACAGTCTTGCAAACAGGTACAACTGTGAGATTGCATATATAGGAAGTGCAGTGCATGGCGTACATAAAACATTACGACTTATTTCACAACAACACATTAACAAAACATACAACAGATTATCATAAAGCTGTATCACTGCATACATTTACAAATGGAAATCTTTTCTGTGATTGTTTCACATTCTGTGCTCTTGCACGCTCTGTTTGCATCAAGACGGATATTGAAGATCAAAGAGAGCGTGAAAGGGAAGTAACTACATGATTATAACCTTTGCATGTAGATATTTATTTTTGTTTCAAGTTTCTCAATTAGAGTGACTTGCGACAGAATGGCGTTTTCCTCAGTCAGATGCTGAACCTCGGCTCAAAGGGTAGGAAGCACAGCACAAACATGCAATCTGGTAATAGAAACTGGAGTCTTTGATATGGCTCCCCATGGGCGGCATCAGCTTGAATTCTGAGTGGGGGCTGTATGAATCCTAACAGAAGGCTCCTACTGCAGGGTCAAAGCTGCACTGAGAAGCGACACGTGCTGAATACATTTGAAATACTCCATGCTTTGATATTCAGATCAGCCAGTGCTCTGTTGGGAAGATCCTTGGGTATTATCATCCTAGGGACTACATCCATGAAAATGCATGTTGACTAAAAGCATACAAGTATGTTGCATACCAACATCTACACGTTCATTTGACTATATTCAAATGTAGTTATCATTACAATGCACCAGAGGCATATGGAAATTCCAGGAACCGGGTATTTAGGTGGATTTAGCAGAGTAAAGGGATGCATAATCCATCCTTATCTTTGCAACAAATTAATTAGTACATTTTATGCAACATCCAGTGCAGACACCAGCCACCTGTTGTTCGAGGGATATGGTTTTTGACAAAGTTGCAAGGGTGAGGGGAAAAATGAGCCAGAGTTACCTCTATGTTTCGCAACAATCATTATTCCAAAAAAGAATTAAATATATATATACATTTTTTAAAGTGCAAAACATTCTTAGTTTTTTGATGTTGTGATTAGAAACTTAACTTGACATAAGGAATAAACTGCATTAAAACTCCTAGATTCACCCTTTAATTAGAATTACAGGCCATACCATCTCTATCATTGCACAAAATTAATTATACAGCAGCAAGAATACTGTAACCCTAAGGTTATATGTGTTCTGGCCCCTATCTAACTCCCAGATAAAACACCAGTGGTTTTAATTATTGATTTAATTAACCTTATGGAATATAACTCATATACCATCCCTCTATTTCTCTCTCCTCGGTCTTTTTCATTAACATATCTCTTCTTGATGCTTAGATTATATTATTTTATAGACCTAAACTCCTATTTTCCCTGTATATGCATTCAGTTTCAGTGGTTATTGATTTCTGTTGTCCTCAGAAGAGAAAGCTAGAAGAACCCAAAGCTTATCAAGACCACTTAATCTAATTATCAAATTCCTGTCCGGGACATGATCTCATGCAGTGGGACACACAGCTACATATTTCCTCCATGTCATATTGTGCTGAGAGGTATCCTCCCTTGGTGATGCATGGCTCTGCACACAGTGGAGTAATGTCAGCTCATATTAGTCATATCATGCCCTGCGTCTCATGTTCCCAGTCTAATTTCCATTGTGTGACCCGGCCATCCCCTGCTTCAAAGGCTGAGCCTGGAGATGTTGCTCTCTTCTTCCCAGAGACCTCATTAGACTTCTCTCCAGCCACTCAATCACTAGAGGCTCATCAGTGACAAGTCCTTGACATCCACACACAGCCAGGACAAAGAATATGACTGACAGTTCATTTTATACATATGTGCATGCACACGAGTATTATGGGCGTGCATGTATGTCTACAGGCACACAGCTGCATAGATCACTCATCAGAACATATGTAGCTCCAATTTAATGTATTCACTTGACCTTTGAGTCTAGGGTACATACATGCACGCATTTATGTTCACATGAGCAGACATGGGCATGTGTGCACAAACCTACACAATATTGTGTGCACAATATTGCGTGTGCAGAGTTCATAACCAAAGTGATCAGACCTCCAGAGCTCATCAGCTGGCTAGTGCCTCTTCATGCACCCTTTGCCACTGTGGCAAAGGTTTGTGATTGTCCTGACAGCTCCATTAAGGAAGGGAAGGTGATTGCATTGTGCTCCATTCCCATGCATGACTAACCAGGCTCTGCAGTCAGTGGGAGGAGCGTTTATCTGTAAAAACTGTTTTACTTTGTTTATAACAGATTTGACACAAAGCTTTCATGTAAGCAGGACTCTACTTTCCACGACTGTCCTGAGGTTGTTAGCAGGGACGATGTCTCTCCTCCCACCAGTGACAGTATTTCTTCTGTTGTTGAGGCAATATAACCTCTCTGGGGTTTCACTGGATAGTGTGCAAACTGCATAAAGGATGTGAAGCTAAAAATAGCAAACACTGAATTGAACCAAACTTGTTTTACATGAAATTAACTGCAGATAAAGAGACACTCATTAACTATATTACTCTATAAATGGAGTTGAGGCCACAAGTGAGCTGCGACTGCAGACTCGTCCCAGCTATTCTAAAACAAGAGGATACTGCAGAGGACACTGCAAGGGGAATTATTAACAAAACATGAAAATTGATCAAATTGAAGGAGATAACCCCCACTGCATTTGAAGCAAATTGGTTTGGAGGGCTATTTATTCTAATCTGAGCGGTGAATGCATAGTACCAAGATCAGGATTAAACCCAAACAAGACAGATGGAGATCTCCTTAAATGCCCCCAAACAGAGAAGGCTCAGGGTAAGCACTGTCACCTCATAGCGCCAGCATTGGAATATATTTTGAATCTAGCCTGTGGGATAATATAATAAACGAAATCTATAAATGTTGTCATGCTGTATCAAAGTGCAGACTCCAGCTGGGAATCAGTCAGAATCCACTGTAACCCACTTGACGGTTTGATCTTTTAATCCGTAAATGAATATTAATTAGATCAATGAGGGGAATTGTCTTGCTGACCTTTTCATCGTTCCTCAGCCAGGTTTGTATCCGCAAAGCTTTGACCAAATAGCAGGTGCGATTTGCTGTGAATTTCTCTGCAGCCTGATGAGTCTCAGTTGAGTGAGGTACATTCAAAGAGGATAGATATCTCACACAATGGCTGAGTGGTGAAGCAGCCAGTCACTACCCATTATGCAGAGTGTCAAAAACAGCTCAAAGCAGCTCACCAGAATTATCCTTCACCAAGGTCGGAAACGCACACCGCTTGGAAAGTCCAGTGAGAGCAGTGTGTGTGTGTGTGTGGTGTGTGTGTGTGTGTCGGGGGGTGGTTCTGTCAATTTGTATACATATATGCACGTATGAGCTTATGTGTGCAGTGTCCACATTATATCCATCAATGTCATTCTGGTCAGTATGATTTTTTTTGCTGCTGTTTAAAGGAACACTTCACCCAAAATAAAAAAATAAAACTAAATAAATAAATAAATTTTACTTACTCCAAGTGGAATTTATCTGTCCACCCAGAGTTTCTGTGTGATTTGGCAAAGTTTCCAGTCTGCCTGTCACCCTGTCTCCTCTCCTGTCACCCCAACACAGTGGGACTGGATGTTTGTTGCTGGACCCCAAACTGTCAAAAATGTACAAGAGAAAAATTCTACAGCTACAGTTCTGGACAAAGAGTTTCACAGGCATCTGTTTCCTTGGGAAGAACAACCATCCCCCCTCCAGAGTATAAATTTGAGACAGGATGTTTTTTTTGTATTGTGGGTGAACTGATCTTTTAGTGTGTGCGAGATATATTTTTTAATTCAGCATATTTAATTAAAGAATGCTGTTTTTCATTGTTTATGTCTGGATTTTCTGACTTTCATTCTGACCCACAAAGCCAGGGAACAGAGAAACAATGCATCTTTTTCTATACTGTGTGTGTGAAAGGAGAGAGGAACATTCTTCACAAGGACTCAAGTACCAACTAATTTCGACCTGGCAACCTTGGTACTGAAAAACACCCAGTGATGTGCAGTGAGACACTCCAACCAACAGGGGGAAACAGCACTGAGCTGAAAATTGACCGTGGCTCACCACAGCAGCAGCTCATGTTGATTTTATGGATTTTTATCTCATTTTCTATTCTTTTCAGATGAATAGATGCACAAGGGGCATTGGGTGTGAAAAGTTCATCTGGCTGACTGAATCCTGAAAGTTCTGTGATACATACTGTAGTTAACTTGTCACTTGGACCACACCAATCAATTGCCTGCTCTCGCTTGTCCTGAAAGTTAGAGCAGGTAGCTGGTGGAGGTTGCTGACTGTCTTATGATCCTGTAGGACGATCAGCCAGGAAGTCAGAGCGTATGGTTCCTGTGACATTTTGCAGTCCCTTGGAAATCTGGACGCTCAGGAAAATTGAATAGCCAGCCCACAAAATAATTAAAAGTTTATGGTCTGAGAAGGCAGATTTATTTCAGAATACGATAATGAGATTTAGTAAACTGTGTTGTCTTTAGCCCTTGGGCCTTATGTTTCTCCAAAGCACTACAAATTGTAGCTTGAGAAATGACAGCTCAGATTTGGGGGTTGGGGGTGTTTTGTTTTGATGCTTTTGTCGGCATGCTAACTAGCCAGCGAGCTGTCGGCAGTGATTGACGAAAGAAGTAAAGACTTCATGTTAACATTTCGTGAAACTTCCAGCTATTACTACGTAGCAGACAGATAACATTTGCCATTGTGCAAATCATCGAATAACAAGACATTTAGAGCTGGCTGACCAGATGCGATGATTAGCTAGCTAATTAACAAGCTGACATTTTGTGCACACAAAATCAATCAGATGTATTTGTGATGAAATGATCATTCCCCAAACTACCATTACAAGTATAGATATACAGTCAGTTGTTCTTCAGCTGTGGACCCCTGTTACAGCTACCATGTGTGTGTGTGTGTGTGTGTGAATGTGTGTAGTGTTTTTATGAGACAATGGGGAGAAAAGAGGGGGAGAGACATAGGAGGAAATGCCTTAGTTCTGATCCTATAAGAGTTGTACATGTGGCCCCAGAAGTTCCTTGGGATATTCACTTCCATCCATCTGGCTGCCATAAAGTCAATTACATCATTTCAGTGCCTACTATAGCATAACGCAAACAAATTAAGACCATGAGAATTATTTTAATGGCTTCATGGTAAGTGGATGAATATCAGCTCTGTGCAGTATATCTCCGTTAAACACCAATATAAGTAACAGGCACGTTTTACATTTAAAACGCAGTGTTTTGAATTTTTCATGTTCACTTGGTTGTTCCCTCTAACAGAGCACGTAGAGGCCACATCGACAGCTCCTGATGTTTAGCTCTTTGCAAATGAAGGCATATTTTCACACATGTCAAATATGTGCGCCCTGGCCTGTGTTTGCCTGGGATGCTGAATGTAACAAAAGCATAGCATGTAATACTTTATTCTTCTGGGCCAATCAGTCACAGAGGGACTATAAATTCACTCTAGTAATACTTGTAAATCATGTATGTTGATTTAAATAATTGATCTTTAAGTAATATATTTAAGTTATTTATTCATTCATCCATTGCTATTGCTATTCTGTTTACTGATTTGTGTTATTTATTTCTTTATTTATTTTACAGTAATAGGAAAGATGTTGGGATGCCTCACTGGTTCACTAGCGTATCCCTATAAGGCCAAGTCCTTATTGCAGCGGTCCAGTCCTCTCTCTGTACTGTCACTGTAAGTAAAACAGAGATACTAAAAGAGTCCTGATGAAGTCATCTAAGTGTATTCAAAAGCACTAAAACATTTTTTTTCCCCTTGAAAAATAATGTCATGAAAGCCTTTGGGATTTCTTGGGCAGGTTTATGAAAAGACTCTTCCACTGCCCCGAGACGCTTTGGAAGAGTTAAAATGTATTTAGAAGATTTTATATCCTTGTGTAATTAAATGGCCTTATATGAATACCTTAAATTTTGCCGATAATAAAAGTTACAGTAGCGAATTGAAACATTTCGAACACGACACTAATTCTGTTTTATGTGATAACAGTTTATGAATGCATGTCACTGTAAGCCTTACAACTATACATCAGATTTTATTTCTCATGGTATCCTATGACTATAGGATAACCTGTGGTATAACTCCATTTTCACTTCTCACCTTTTGGAGGCAATTACACGGCTGCCCCAATCTCATCAGTCAGGAAGACAGTCAGAGAGACAGCTGTTGGAGTGTTTCATTCTTATCTCTTGTGCTCGCTCCCTTTCTCTCTCTGTCTTTCTCTCCTCCCCTCTCCTCCATCTTCCTCAGGCTGGGTGGCTGGCACATTTAGTGACAGCAAGTCCTTGGCTCCATCTAACTCTGGCTCTCCTTTCACAGAGAGCTTGCTGACAATTACCAGAGCAGTGTCTGCCTGGACTTTGCGTTTTTACACTGTCCCTTCCTTCCTTTTCTCCTTCCTTCCTTCCCTCATCCCGTTCCCTCTTACCTTCTTTTCCTCCCCCACTTCATTATATTGAGTAATAGGTAAGTCCAAGTCTTCAGCTCCATGACTAGGCCTCGCAGACAAATGAGTTAGATGCAACTCCCCTTTCCCAAGTGGTGATCCATTAAAATCAATACAATCTCCATATCTGAGTCGCTGGCTGGTGTGGTGTGCATTCGTCCTCTCCATCCCTCACCAGTGAGTTAAATGGTGCAAGGTCTAAAGGGAAGCGCTGCAAACACTGTCATCATACGACAACAAACTAAATGTTGACAAAAAGTCACCCCCAAAACAATCATGTGATACCTGCAATTCGCAAATTGCTCACAACACCCTGCATCTCCAAATACAGAAAAATGGCTCTCGCAGATTTCGGTATCGATGACAGCTTTTTGTGCTGAGAAAAATGTCTCCCCCTCTCTCTCTCTCTTTCTCTCTCTCTCTCTGCGCCTGTGTTTTCTTCCCAGATGACTTTGGGCTCAAATGACATCTTTGGCAGGTTGCTGTCCAGCCTATGAGTGGTATGTCAACCATGTTTATCTTGGATGACAAATGTAATCTGCCCCTGTATCTGCAGACGGGTCAATCTATATCTCATTACTCTATCTAAACAATATCCTCTTGGCTGAGATTCACGAGGCCTGCTAATAAATCCAGTCCTAGTCCTGTCATGTATGGCTACTCGAGAGCACCCCTGTTCCAACATCAGCAAATATAGCAAATCTGCTTTTTTGATCCAAATGCAAAAAAAAAAATAAAATAAAAATGAAATATTACATTCCATTCTACACCCTTTTATACTTTTCCTCTTAATTTTCATTTCATCCCCAGCCCCCAAATCTCTCTCCCTCTCTCACTCTCTCTTCTTCACTACCATTCTCTCTTTCCAGGGCAGTGCTAAAGCAGGCTTTGCTCGTGTGATTTACTTTCTATTAGGGGATTAAAAATCAATTATGCAGGAAGCCATGCGTAGGCGTGATTATAGCTGCGCGTGACGGCACCATTCATCACAGGACCACTCATCTCTGCAGCCGCTAGCTACACAACACACACCAGGACAGCCATCTTTTAACATGAACTCTGCCCTCATCTTTTACACATTATAAAAGGAGTAAGTCCACCATATATTATAAGATGAATGATTCAGCTGCTTTTGTGGTTAGGAAAACCCTCAGTGCTGTATAGTGAAAAGGGTGGATTTAAAGCCCCCAAATGCTGCACAAATATGACAATATATCCACAGTACAAACCATGAAAAAAGAATAAATTATGCCGGCAATTTATTATCAAGCCCTTCTCCATGAATGTGGCCAATTATAACAACTACAGAGAAAAATCACCCATTTACTGAGAATAGAAATGCTTAGCTAAAAAGCTCAATGAATCCTCTGGACAATATCGAAATGTCATGGGAAGTCATCAATTTGGTTTTGAATAGGAGATATTGTCAGGTGCTCCTTGACTATTATTATATTGATGACAGTGGTGACTATATTGACATTTATGATATTACTTGTGAATTCAATTGGGCTATTTTGTGAGTGTTGGCTTATCCCTCTGTACATAGATTAGTCACACTGATGGCTCACCTTAGATTAGAAGAATGGAAGCTATCATTCTCTGTGAAGGTTTGATCCACCTACTCAGGAGGAAGTCAAGGATATAATTACCAGGATGAGAAATTCAGCAGCAGGTCATGATGGGATCAGCTCATTTCAGGTGGCTAAGGTGTGTGTCCAGCAATTAACAAGGCATAGACTAATAAAAGCTTAAACTCATTGGAAAATGAAGTTTGTAATTTCTGTCTTGAAATAACTTTAACAACAATAGCCCTGACTCTATTAAAGCAACTCTAGGAAAAGTGAAGTTTTTGAACCCAAGAGCTTAATCTGAGAGCTAATTTTGTCCTATAGGACCATCACTGTGGATTACAAAACAAAGAAAACCCCCATAGATATGGATAGTCTACAATTTGATAAATTCCACTCTGTTGCGATAAACATTAATAAACATGTTTTTGGGAAAAACTTCCATTTATCAAAAGGTTTTGACACTATTAATCATGACATTTGTCTTTGCACTTTATGCTACAGCTTTCATGGATTAATTTATTAGTCGGTACATATATTCTTGATAAACAACTTGTATTTGCACATAAATGAATATTTGGTAGCGATAATGACATTTGTTTTTTAAAAGTTATTTGCTTCTTGATCTTGATCAATGCCTCTTGTTCTTTTTGCTGATCACACTTGATCTCAGCACGTAATCCTCAGGCCCAATGTTTCATTTCAGTGCTGCCCCGATGAGACTCAGCTATATTTCCTGTTAAAACTCAGTGATCCAAACCGCTTTGATATTCTACACAACTTGTCTCTGCAATACAAAGTGCCGCATGCCTCTGAAACCTTTTACAGTTAAATTCAATATAACTCTGGGCTGCACTGATAACATGGAGGCACTGTTCTTGAGGAGGCCCTGTTTTTTTTCAGTGCATCCAGCAGATTACTCAAAGACGTTTCACCAGTATGCGGTTTACCAGGACGCTGGTGCTTGCAATGGCGTGCTGGGGAGGAAACAAAAGTGCCGGGGATGCAGGCGGGATGAGCAAACCGGCGAGAACTGGCTGTGATGTATAGGTCTGAGTTTGGACAGCTCAGAGGCAGCAGCAGAAGAGACGATGACACCACCTAACCCCTCGATGGTGAGCTGATGCAGCAACGGAGCACCTATGGCCTCCATCTCATCCCCCCCCGAGGTGCAACACTGAGCTCTTTAGGCACTTTTTTGTGCAGACCGTCATCAGACTATACAATGACTCAATGCTTTCTTCAGCCACCCATGGGAGCCAAAGCAGGAGGGCTGCACTGCACTGCGCTAGTCTAACAAGCTGCTATGTACTGCTGTCTGTGTTATGCACTATTCTGCATAAATAGTCATTTGCTGAACTGTCTTTCTCTGGACATATAGAGTATTTCTGCTACATTCCCTGGATACAATATGAGTTACCATATAGAAAATGCAAACCATAAACCTAATCTCCTTCCATGTTCTGGTAATATAGTGATATTGTGATCATATAACAATGCACCTGCTTTTTTTCCCTAAACTCCCTATTTTTTTCTCTGTGTATACACACTGAAACCCATCCTGGAGTTTTTGTGAGGGGCTACAAATACATGCATGCTTGGTAAGGTGTATAGCTGTTTACAGTGCACTTCTGCATGCTGTAATGGTTCTACCAGCTGCTGATATTTCTATATGGCGTTGTGTTTATCCATGCTCACATTTCTACATGTGGTTATGAATACTTATATATCTCTATATATTTACTTTAACTGAACATATCAAGGGCCAGAAAGGCGTAGCTGGCATTTTGAGTGAAAATGATCTATCAAGTGAAAGCTCTCAAGGAGATGTAAGTAGTAGTGTAATTATTTCTCGATGATATTATCATTGTTAAAAGATATTGTTGTTAAAGTTTGGTTCACATTCAGTTCTAGCTTTCCTGTAGCCCCGAGCTGTACCGCAGACCTTCTGACCCCCATGAACTGGAGTGGAACCTGAGATCCTCCACCTTTGAAACCACTTCTCGGTTTGAACACCAGCTCAAATCTGACCATGTGTTCGCTGTCAGAGCCTCGAGGTTGTAACTGGCCTGAAGAACTAACTGACTTGCTGAATCAGAAGCATATATATATATATATATTCTCTGCTTAACTTTTACAGCTGTTATATGGTGATTTATGCATACATGATTACATATGGTATATTCATATAAAAAATTGTTTTTCATCTCTCGCTTCATCTCTCATCTCTCTCTGTGGGTTATGTGTTTGTATTCCGCATGGTGTGAAATTTAGTATTATTTTATTTTTTTTATGACCACTGCTACTGCCTTCCCTACTACTAACTATTACGACTGCTACGACTATTACTAATAATAATGATAAAAATATGATTTATCTTCTCAGTTGCAGAAAATGCTGTCTAAAATGCCTTAAAGGTTCCAACTTAATCTATTTCTGAATATGAAGAAATCATACATCATCATTTTTTAATCTCAAAAGAAAAAAATAAATAAATCCAAAAAATCGAATGTCTATCTTTCTATCAAAAGGGACAGATTAGCAGACTTTCAAGAACCAGATTTCTCTGAATCTGGAACTGCGAGGAAAAAATATTTACCCTTATCTCACATACTGCAATGCTGTGCTTTCACATTTAGTTCCATCACTATAAGATCCATACATTACAGAAAAAATATCTGTTAGATTATTCATGATGAGCAGCTGGGCTGAAAACTCTGTATTTATTACTTATAACGTTTTCAACTTACATTTTTATGTCTGACTACATAGATCACCCATAATCCTTTCCCTTGCTCTTCAAGGGAAGCATACACAACCATATCTTGCCAAATGTGCTGTCTATTCTCAATGCATTCATTTGCATTAACAGTTGCCAGGAAATCTAAATCCAACAATTTCAGATGTAGACTTAAGACCTGCCTGTTGGACCGAACTGCTTGAAGTTTTCCCTCAAAGGCTTAAAACATAAATTCTATCTTTATGCTTTTGAGCACTCACACTCACTCACATGCTTACGTACCCATTCCCATAAAGTTTACCTACTGTCTAACTTCATTTTCTGCATCAAGGCTATTTCAATTGACTTGATGTCCATTACTTGTCAGTTTATGTTGATGTCTAACATGCTGTGATCTATTGTCAGTTAGATTTTGTCAAATTGTGGCCTTGTCATTATGACATATTTTTGTTTTAAGTATTTAAGGGAGCTTTTTATGAGCCATTTTTAACGTCATACACTATTTAACATTGAATCTTATCCATGCTTATACATTATAGTTTAGATAGTAACTCACTATAACAAATAAAATACAGCAGGAGTTGTAGACATTCAGTCCAAGTACAGTATTTAATATTCAGTCTCATCACTACAGTTGCTGTGTTGAAAACTTGCCTGAGGCGAAGGGGATATGCATTGAATTTATTTTTAAAAGAATAATTGGCCACCATTTTCACCTCAATGGATGTGGGATATATACAATCGCAGTCTGATTGAGTCACAGTCATTTTTGTATCTCAGCAGTTTGTGTTAGCTCTCTCTCTCTCTCTTTCTCTCTTTCTCTCCAATAAAAGCACACCTCTAAAGTAGAGACCCCCCCCACACACACACTCCTTACCAACAGACCCGTACACAAACGCACACATTCACGACCCTTTCATGCCTATAAGAGGCCAGACTTCTAGAAAATAGCGTGTCTGTTTACTCTGAAAGGTTCAAAGATAATTTACCTGGATTAGAGAAGCCATCTGTGGCTGCCATCCCAGATTGCTTTGGAGGTGTCTCAATAAATACTGAGCAGCCTGTGTGGCAGGCATTGCAGTGGGAAGGCAGCGAGAGGTTTGCACTAAAGCAGGGCTTAATGCTCCTTTTTACATCAATTACTATAGGGTGCACAGCGGTGACAGACACATCGTTCCACAGCACAAAATAAATCGGTGGGGCAACGAACTGTGTGCATGCATTTCAGCCTCCGATATGAACGAATAGACTTTTGCTGATCCGTACCAAAGTTATGTGTTCATGGGTATTCACAGAGTTTGTGAAATAATCTGGAATAATCTGGACAGGTCTTGTCATCACTGATGTCATGGGGTGCAGACGGGATCTTGGAAAGAACGCAAAAAAAATGGCATCAAAGTTACTTTTAACCTTTAGTTTGGATGTTGCTCTGCTTGTATATTCAAGGATTTAGATTATATCCATTATATTAGATTATAAAATATCCATCTTAACACTGTAAAAATTATTAATTTGAAATTAGTCTCATATTCAGTCTTAAAATCGTATTTTTTTTTTAAATCAACTTCCAGAATTTTCTTGAATCTGTGTCGTTTTCATGATACTAGTGGGCTGATCTGCCTTGTGCTGTTTGTTTAAACATATTTACATTTGTTCAAAGAAAGCCATCCTCAAACAACACATGCACACACACACACATCCTCTCCCACTGAACACAGATCTATTCAGACACCTAATTAGTTGCACAGGCATTAGATGATGTGTAGGTGTTCAACAGAGTCATCGCTAAATTGTGGAAGATTGCTGCACATGCCTGCAGACATGCCGGGGCCAGAGACGGGCCAGATCTCAACTAAAGGTCCAGTTTGACGACTACAGTGTGGTGCACACTCCGTGCCTCATAGTCTGGCCCAAATGAAGCAGCTTTTTGTCTTAGCCGATCCCTAGTCTTAGAGACGAAATAGCAGAGGAACAGAGGT
>OMLF01027571.1:0-10297 GCA_900302615.1 Holocentrus rufus
CCCACGTATTTGCATTACATACATTTGTGTGTCAGTTTGCAAATAGGAAAAAAAAAAAGCTAAGATGACAGAGGAAAAAAAAATGGAAATGGAAAGATGCAAATGTGCGCATGGAAGCAGACTGAGGTGCCTGCTGCCTTTGAGTCAAGCTGTACATCATCGCAACAGACAGGGACACAGTATCCCCTGTCATCACTACCAATGTGTAAGCACAATATTAATCAAAGGGATTTGAGTTTTTTTTTTCCCTGCCCTACTGTCTGATGTCAGGCTTTAGCGCTGTCCCAGTCTGGCAGGCATATTTTCAAGTGAGACTCCCAGTTTTAGGTCACAGAGTGTCATTATGGTGATCCAATCCCAGTCCTATTCTTTGTAAAAAATGCATGAGAGTTTGACTCTAACCTTTATCACACCCTCTCTCTCACCCGTTGTTCCTGCCTCCCCGCACCATTCCCTGTCACATAAATCACAGATGCCGTACGATTAATTTCAAAACACTGCAGCTTATTCACAGTGTGTCGTATTACTCCTTTATTCTGGGATGTGACATCATGCTTCAGACCGGGCCAGTCAAAACAAAGTGAAGCGTTGTCGCTAGAGACAATCCAAACATTACAGGCAGCTCTCTGTTGAGCCTCAGCCAAAAAGCTACAGTAGCAAGGCAAGGCAGGGAGTGAGAGGGTGTAGGGAGGGAGATGGAGAGAGAGAGAGAAAGAGAAAGAGGGAGAGAGTGTGTGAAAGAAAGCAGACATTTTCATTTCTCTCCCACGGAATGCCGTTCTGCACAGAGCATAATCTACAGTCCATCTCTTGGTGACTCAGGGATGAGATCATCTATCTTTTACTGGTTTCAGCCTTAAGTGTCACACAAAGACAGCGCCACAGAAACAACCTTGGAGGAAAGCTTACACTCGCTGGTAAAAGCCAGTAAAATATCTCAGCCGCAGTAATGCAACGGTGCAGCAATCGTGGCCTCGTCGTCTTGCCAAATCCATATTAACTTCCTTCAAATCCCCTCTTGAGGAGAAGGACAATAGTCAACTTATACCTGCCTGGTGGAGGCCCCGAGGATTAAAAGAAAACAGACAGCACAATGTCACCCTGATAGCTCAGAGTTATCCGCTCAATAAAACTTCAAAGGACATTCCTGGGTTTTTCCAAGGCACCATTGGGTGTTGATGTGGTGTCCTGTCAGGGGCATGGCAGCGGCCCGGGGGAAACAGGCAGGACTCTGTGTCTTTTAGCCCATCAAAGTCAACATCAGCCCTCCCCCAAAATCTGCGATGCGGCAGCAGACGTTGTCATCTCCGGCGGAGGGGGGGGCCGGACGCCGCATTAAGGCCGTGTTTGACAATATGCAAGTGTGAACGGTAGATATGTCAGACAGGTGCTGAAACGTCAAAATGCTCCATTTCGGGGGATGTTATCGCATCGGGAAAGATTCTGTCCGTGGCGATTCATTGTAGGGAGATTTTCATTTGATCTGGAAAAGGGGGGCTTGGGTCCTGATAAGGCCAGGTGGGGAGAGATTTCTGGCTGTGGAATCCACACTAGGGATGTATTTAGCTGAAAGATATTCCCAGATAATTTGGGAAAGACCCGGAGTAAAGAATTCCAAGATGAAAGAAAGCACTGGAGGAAGCCTGAAACCCGGGGAATTCGGGACCGCTCCCCCCCTCCCGACTCTTTCATCTGACTAGGATCAAAACCAGACTGCGGACCGTAAGTCTTTTCACCAAAACCACAGAGAGCCGGGGAAGGGGAGGCGACGTAAACAGAAACAGAAACAACACATACGCAAAGACGCGGGGAAGGAAATGAGATGGATGAAAGAGGAATCAAGAATAAAGGGTAAACAGAAAATGAGGAAAGTTTGGAAATTGGAGACATGAGGGTGGTCGACAGGCTGATCAATGAAAGACGAGAGAAAGGGAGAGAGAGCGAGGGAGAAAGAGGTGCAGCTCATTGATTACAGTCACTTACTGGGCCAAAGCAGTCTGGTTCAGCACATGCTAGCGCAGCAGAGTGAGGCCATTAGTCAAAGACATTCTGGTTAATGGTTGTCAAAGAAAAGAATAGTGGAAGTAATGGATCTCTTTAGACCTCCTTCTATCAGTCCTGCCAGTGTCTCAAACCTTCGATAGTTTTAATTCAAACTCAGATTTCTGATCACGTCCGGCGCAAAAACGTCTGTCCCACGCCAAGTGCAGAGCAGGTGAAAATCCCAGATCCCAGTTTTCTCACTGACTTTGGCTGACTTTTGCTCAAAGTTTGTCTGCAAAGGCAACTTTAATACTTAACTAGATCTAAAATAAAACCCTGCGGAGTGCATTGGCCCTAACTGTCTTACATAATAAGCGCTTTGGCTGAGTGCAGTGGCCTGGATCAGAGGTGGATGTATGCAGAGTGACATTCTCCACAGGTCACTGCCTGGCCTAAACGCTGCTTTGCCTCCAGCGCGCAGACACACACAATTAATTTCTCATCTCTCCGTCTGCTCCGCCGCAGTTAGATCTTCTAAACGCTGTGCATTAAGGTGAATGGCATGCAAAGGACGCCATGTGAATAGGATATATCTGCACAAAACACTGTACACCAATGATGCAAAGTTGAATTCCTGAGGAATTCAATGAAATGACAGTGCGTCAAAGTACAACATAGACAGGCACAGACGTAAAAGAGCAAATACACACTTTATACAGAGAGGTATTGAAGCTTTTATATTGACAGGGGACAGTATAGTACGCATGTGTCACTACTGCACCTGTGAGTCTGAGATCTCGGAGGGTTTCTCAGTCAGGCTGCTGCTCTCGGCAGGGATCAGGTCGTTGTACTTGGTGCTGACGTCCTCGTCCGAATAGTGGAGACTGCCTGGACTGGGCCGAGGAGGAGACCTGCGCAGAGGGAGGGACACAGGGAGGCTGTCAAAATCCTTCTGTCCTTTGCTACACAGCGTGGTTTCAGGACTTTTGTTGACCCATATTCCAAAACGTATTAAAGGAACAGTAGGCATTGTTTTGTAGAGCGGGGTATTGCCAGGGTATTGTTTTGTAGAGCTCAAACTGTCAAAAAATGTACTTGTAAAATATTCAACACCTATATCTCTTTCCAAAAACAATGACACAGATACCCAATATAATCCACAGCCCTCAGGGTGACTCTCATTCAGAACGATTTCTTGCCACAGAACACTGGAAGAACGTATCTATCCGCCTCTAATTTGTACTCATTGCAGGCAGATCGATGCAGTTTGTCGGTGTTCCTCGGCAGGAAATAGTTCCCAGTAAAAGAAACTATTTGGATGGATAGTGCACTAGGGTAAAGTGGGAAATGTTTTTTTTTGGTTGAACTGTTGACAACCTTTTGAAAACCCCTCTGAAACTGGAACACTCTCCCCACTCTCTTGACTTAAAAGAACAAAAAAAAAGGCCCTCCCCTGTCTTTCAGCAGACACGCGCTAAAAAGCGGGCGAGCAGTGACTGCAGGCACTGGGCCACTAACACTTTGAATCAAGTGGACACTCTGCACCCATTTTCCACTAATATCTGACGGAGACACTACAGTGAGTGGTTGTTTTCGAGTTAACATGCGTGTATGTACGCCTGTCAGTGTGCGTGTAGGTGTGTGCGTGCGTGTAGGAGGGCAACTTGATGAGAATCATGGGACACCCATGAGCCGACTGCCTACAGCCAGACTCTCCTATGATGAATAATTCCCTCTGATTCGAAGCTCTCTGTGGGCTATGGTATGTCAAAGCACTGGGCCCTTGTGACTAAATTATAAATTGAACTCTTGTGGTGCTGAAGGGGTCATCAAACGAATGGGAGCTGTAGGCTTTGGACTGGCAAAGGTTATCACAGCCTACATGAATCATGGAGCGGAGGTATACTATCGTCGGCGTGCCTCAGCGATCATGGGTACCACGCAAACGTCTCATTCAGAGGCAGTGCGGTACGTCTCAAGGCTATAAATGATGGGTGCAATGCAAAGGGAGGATCCTTGAAGCGAAAGTGAGACGTGAATAGGGAAGGGAGGGTCGATGGGAGGTGTCAAGTTCACCTACACCGGCTGAAAGAAAGAGGACATGAGAACAGACAAAATGAGGGCAGAGAGATGGGGGAAATAAACATTTTCCAAACTGGTGCGCTCCACTCAGAGGCTCTTTAAAGTAAATCTGAGAGAGAGAGAGAGAGGGAAAAACAGCTCTCGGTGCCTAAGCTCCTCCATACTTTCCACTGTCCCCAGTCCTGCTAAACAAACAGCCATCTGTTTTTGCTGATTGGTGCTGGTTTGGCTGCGAGCGCTGGGACATACTGACTCTCCTTGACTTTCCAGGCCACACTGTCGGCCTGCACTCCCTGCCAACGAAGCTGCTGCAGCACACATACACACAAAGCCACTTTACAGCTCAAAACCAGACATCTGCATAAGTATTTTCCAAATAAATATATTTGTGAAAGCGTTTCCAAAATATTTTGGGGGGGTAAATTTTAACGGTTTTCGTGGCGGTGGTATTTTGAGTGCCGTGTTGACAAAATGCAAACTGGTTCAACTCTAGGGGGAAATCACGGAGCAAGCCGCAATTCAATTACGTTCGATGAGTTATATTAAACTAGATTAGCGTTAATTCACTTAACCTGAACGGGGGAGTGAAACGTGCACAATGGAGAGCTATTACTGTACAGTGCATTTGGATTTGCATAATTTCTGCGGTATCTAAAATTTCTGCATGTGCACGCTTGAGGGAGTGTGTGATACAGGATGGAGAAGCAGCGTGAGCGGCTGTGTGGATCTATTATCTGACCTTGCTGACATTCTGACATGAGGGCCCTCCATTACTGATGAAGGACAGGGGGGCTTTGATAAGAGATGCAGCCCTTTGATTCCCTCACCGCTAAGGATAAAAACTCTCATGTTGAGCAGACTCAGATCTTTCTGTTTCCCATCACCGCCTCCCGCTGTTCCACATCAGAGCGTGGACAGTGTCCACATCAGATCTACGTCAAACAGTAGCTGCTAATATATCTTGGTTTAATCTGGGGCATAGGTGGGGTTTTGCTGCATAAGAGGCACATCTCATAGCCTCAGGTAAGTTGTCAAGAACTGATGACTATATTAAAGAGATTTTTGAAAACTCTCCCAGGATTGTCAAAACTTCACAGCGCTCAGTGTAGGCTAAACAAACTAGGAGACTGTGAAAACTTTAAAAGTGCTTTGGCTCAGGTACAGCATCAACAGCATTTCCCAACTGTCCATCATCCATTCTCCAGCAACATTCAAAGTGTTAAGAGTGCATATTGTATGACTTCAACAGTGGCCTGGTGAATTTCCACGCCGCTTGATGGAGAGCGCCAAGCCTGAAAAACTTGGAAAAAATAAATAAATTAGCTTAGCTGCCTTACCAAGGACATTTTGTGTCTTGCTTTGATCTCCTTCTGATTTAGTGATAGGAACTAATTTTTGTCGTATTATAAGATGTGCCACCTGTTCTATTTCCAGCGCATTCCGCCCAGATATGTGAATAATTCTGTTTGGTCATGCAGCACGCTAAACATCACCACAAAGTCTTAATCACTACCCTGAATTCATGTGTGGACCTTTTCACAAATCGCTGCTCTCCGCGCTCCGCTGTAACCTGTAACCTTTGCTATCTTGCATTCCTCAGCGGTCCTTGCAGCAAGCCTCCTTGCACCACATCCAAACAAAGAGCCGGAGCCAACAAGAAGAGAGCGCTATTGTGAGCCCACTGGGAGATTATGATAAAGTGCCTGTTTAAAAATACAGGGAGAACTCAGCTCAACAGCGGTAACACCCCACTTTCTCCCTTCTCCTTGACTCTCAGACACTGTTGAGTGAGGTGTAAATAATTTATCAGCTCTCTCACATGAATGGGGAGGGCTCCAATTGATCCTCTCATAGCTAAATCCAGTTCGCGATACAGGGGGTAAGTAATAAGAGGCAGGGGGTGAAATCAACCCCCCCTGCCCCTGCTCCTCTTGTCCTCTTCCCACAATCGTCTGCAGGGACTCATTAAAATGTCTGAAGCGTTCAAGAGCTTTGTCACTCTGAGACTGTTTAAAACCATGTTAATCTACACTCCATATCCTTTGCAGAAACATCCGTGAAACCGATGGTTAAACAAAGCGGATTCCAACGACCACAAGGCCGGGCTACAAAGCAACGCAGGGCTTTAACTGTTAATCATTCTCTCTTCACCATAACAACAACAAAACATTCACCGGCTGGATCTTGAACCTCAGCCACAAAACTCATTTGGACCGTGCGGTGTATTTCCAAGCAGAACTTCAAGCAAATGCTAATGTCTTACATAATATGCGAGAACACATGACGCCCCAAACGGTCTGTTTTATTTTCCACAACTGAACAAGTGACGGAGATCTGAAAACTTTTCAATTAAGCATTTATACTATTATTCAAATGAATTGCAGACTTGTAAATGAAAACAAGCCGTCTTCAAACATTGCACCATGAGTGTTTGTAATTAGTTTCCAGGCGACTTGGGTGAATATGTTGCAGATAATTCTTAGCATTTGTTTTAACCTGCCTGGAATATGAGAAGGGCGGGATCTGCTGCATAATGACACTTCAAGTAGTGACAGGTAAGCCAAGAGCAAACAGAATTGAATTTCAAAATATTCTCCTGTGATTGTGATGAGATTCTCTGTCACCTGCTCTGTTGTCCCTTATGGTAAAAACATCCCATCTGACAGATTAGGCTAAAACTCAACCATAATAATATTTGTAATACTATCTGACACAATTCTGGTTCCAAACTCTGAATAGACTTAAGAAATGTTATTAAGGCAGATTTCTGATCCTGTTGTAAAGCACAGGACTTCATCCTCTCTTTGTATTCTGAGACCAGTGAAGGAGATGCGGCATTAATCTGTAATCAGGGGGCTCAGGTGTTGCGATTCCCGCTCCTCGACTGCGGGCTGAGTTCAAAGAGCGCTGATTCTGAAGGTACATCTGTGCATTCTTTCACTCCCAGCCTCCCCTTCAAGCCCGAGACGTAACGGGAAGCTGCCTGGAAGCTCCTCAAAGACCTGGACCATCTTTGATCCTTCCCCAAGGTCACACACTCGCGCTCGCACACTCCCGACACGCACGGACAAAAACACATTTCGCACGCGCAGGCGCTCATGCATGCACACATATACAGGCATATTGTGCGTGCAGTCGCAAAACAATCTAAATTGCTTTTCACTAACAGTATGCACACACAGAGGACTCCTTGCACACGCAGTGCACCTGCCCCCTTTTAATTATATAATCCACTCAGCCCCGCTGTGCACAATGATATCTGCAGTAATGCCACGCTGATGACAAACCGACAGATTTTTCACATCAAAATGACTGCAGCTGTCTCCATGTCTACCTCTTACAATAACAAGCACTAATAATGACCCAATGGAAAGTATAGGATCCTAAATGTGGCTTCATACATATGACTCAGTCCCTGCAGTGCTCTGCCAGCCACAGTCTCGGCCCAGCTGAACGTGCCAGTCAGAGTGATTGACTGTAGACAGGGTCAGGATCTCAGAGTACCGCACCTCTTACAGCTGGGGACTTGCTGGAATATAGAAGCTCATTAGGAGAGAGGCATTCTCTTTATATGCTGCTTTTACAGTGGAAACAGTGGATTTAATAAGGCTGTCCAAGTTGTCAGGAGGAGAGCGTTTTTTTTCCACAGAGCTGAATATGTTTTCAGGCACGAGGTGAAGTTTCCTCAGTAAACCCAATTATCCCCCCGGATTGTTATTTGATTTACATTTCAAATAAAGCTTCTTAATGCATAAACATGTCGAGCATATTTAAGCTTATTCCTGCATAAACAATGGGGAAATATAAAATGATTCATCTTGTAAGGGTTTGTTTGTGTGTGTGTGTGTAGACCACTGACCTGGTGTAGACACCATTCTTGCGGCAGAAGGAGTTCTTGACGGACAGACGTCGGTTGTTGAGCTCCAGGGCAGGGAAACGGCCCTCATCCAGACTGACCATGTCTCCATGGGTCAAGGCATTACAGTTGGAGTTGTTACCTGGACACATATAGAGAGACACTGTGTGACCACAGGCCAGAGGGACAGGCACATTGTTAGTGGATGGAAAAATGAATGGAATTAGTCAATGAACGACGGAATAAATCAATGTGTGTGAGCAGACAACTGCATGAAGTAACACATGAAAAAAAATAGATGTATTAATAAATAAATATATGGAAGAGAAATGGAGGGATGGTTGTTTTGAGAAAAAAAAATGAAAGAATGAATAATGAATGAAAAGATGTATCTCCCTTAAAGGCCAAGGTTATCATATATTCTTACAGCGTGCATCTTTGTGTAAACACAGACTGGATCACACTTGAATTGACAACAACACAACCTTTTCACCCCAACTCCAAGTGTCCATCACAATAGATCAATCTGCTAAACCCATTAACTGAGGGAGTGAGAGGGAAGGCCGTGCCACACTGCTCAATAATAGATTTCTGTTTGGACGGACTGTTGCTCGCTATGTTACAGGTTAAGAATACTTTCAATGAGCCCAAGAATTATGGGGGAACGCAGCAAGACCAGGACCTCCAGGATTGTTCCAGGGCTACTTGAGGTCAAGTGGTGGTTATGCAAACACGCGGAAAAAGAGAAAGCAATGGGTAGCTGCACTGGCCGGGTCCAGATTCCTAGAGGGGGATATGGAGGCCATGAGAGTGCCTTTGTGCTGGAGTGAGAAGGAGCCTCTTGTTTTTCCTCTGTCAGTCAGAAAGATGGGCAGTGACCCGCAGGCTCCCCCGTCTCTCCCCTGCCTGGCAACAACAACACCCAGGGCAGAAGTGCTGAGCTGGGGGAAATACCCGCTGATGTCAGAGCTGAGCAGAATGGACAAGTATGCCCCCTACTCCTGCTCCCCCTGCTCTCTTCTTCTGCCTTTCTCGATCCTCTCTCTGCCTCTGCTTCTCACTAATCTGATTCATTCCAAAACAGAATATACCCATTTGCTGCAAGTTACAAATGTTAATTAATATTTTTATTTTTGAAATCACGGATTAAATAATTGATGTAGCCTACGGTTAAAGGAGAATCTGAAGACTTCTGGCCCTCTGTGGCATATGATTGGACACCACTGGGTTAGATGCAAGAAAGGGGCTTCTACAAAAGCTCCATTTCGTTCCATACGCTTGTCTGCACCCACCTGATTCAGACTTTTTGGCATACTTCTTGCTCTGTCCTCTAATAATGAGGATAAACACCAGCAGCAGGATGAAAATGAGGCCCACCAGAGCCACCACCACCAGGAACCACCACTCCTCGTAGAAAGGGGCCACCTTTTGGGCTGGAGACAGTAGAGAAAAGTCATCACAAGTCATATCCCTGGCATGCATAATCATCGTGTGGAATTAATTCTGATAATAAATTCGTGAGAGTGTATTAGGATTCCATTCTGTTTCAGCAAATTCATGACAGCTCACCAGATATTGAAGGAGAGGGTAGACTCGGAGAGCCATAGCCGTAGTCGTTCACCCCAATGACCCGGAAGTCATAACTGACCCCCTGCTTTAGTATATCCATGTTGAATGTGTGTGATGTCACTTCCTTGGGGATGTCCTTGATCAGGATATCCCACAAGCCCTCATCTATGACGGAGTAAAGAGGGTAATTTTGGGTGAGTGCGGTTCAAGCAGAGCTATGAAAGTTGTTATAGCATTAGAATAATGTCAATATGCCTTTGATAACAGGGTGTTTTACAATGTTTGCTTGATATAAAGCCCCAGCCTGGTTGGCAGCATCCAAGGTAATTCATAATTCCCACAAATATTATGCAATCCATCAATTTCACTGCTCCCATAAAATTTACAACAGCCGGATCTACATCGTAAATAGTGAACCAGCCGTATTTCACATGAAGCAATGTTAGATGTCTTGCTGTTTGCTTTGGAAAATGTGCCAGAGCCTATCCATTACACATGGCCGCTCATAAACTTCGGTATAAGTTTGACCATTTTAATGTACAGAAAGTACACAAACAAACAAACACCAGAGTTCATGCTCAGTGCAGCTTAACTGCAGGGAAAGTTAGCAATTCTGATGCAATTCAGTTCGAAGACAACACTAAGTCAGACACTGGAGAGTGTCATGGCCCCTGGCATCTGGATGGGAGGAGACGAGGGGGTCTGGGGTTGGTTTAACCATCCTCATCATCCCTTAGGGATTAGGCTAAGCATACTTTACCACCAAGCATCCCTGCTAACCCTCCTTAAAATCTAGGCCTGCATAGC
>OMLF01027573.1:7423-18616 GCA_900302615.1 Holocentrus rufus
ACATGTTTGTTGTGCCTGTTTTATAATTGTGAGAATATATACATGCAGCCTAAAATATATTGTCCATTCACAAAATGTGCTGTTAGTTTATCTTCTGCAATTTTCTGTCCATTGTACCTTGTGTGTGTGTGTGTGTGTGAGAGAGAGAGAGAGAGAGAGAGGGAGAAGGAGAATGAGAGCTTTGTTATTACCTATATGTCCATATGGATAGCGTAGGAAAGCTCGCTCAAGGACACACACACACTGACGTCAGGTCTATGAATATTCCATCAGGGCATGCTGTAATTGTCCCTCTGTCCCCTGGAAGGCTCCTGCTGTTCATAATGAATCTAAGGCCAATATCTGTGTCTGCTTTCATCTGAGCTGGGGACATCAGTATATGTGTGTGTCTGTGTGACTGTGTACAGGACAGGAGCTAAAAAAAAAAAAAAATGTGAGAATGGTTGCAGTACCTTTTTTTCATTGGGTATGAAGGATTTTCCATTCAGGTGATGGCAAACAAAAATCTTTACTCAAAGAGGCAGGTATATTTTTCTGGTTCTTTGGTTGTTTATCTGTTTTGTCATGAATTGGTTTTATGCAGATTTAGCCAGTGAAGCACCACTTTCTTGCATGCAAAAATGAATTACTGATGTGTTTTCTTTTCTTTTCTTTTCCCTTTTTCTTTGTTTTCTTTTCTTTTCTTTTTAATTTTTTTCTTACAAAACAAACCAGAGATGGAACTTAATTCTGCTTTGACTAAAAGGTTCTTGTACTCACACACAAAGCTCATACAAACCTCACCCCTTTATACCTTCTGACACCTCCTGGAATGCTTCACCCCCTCCTGCTCTCTACGATCCTCCACAGCTGGACTTCTCACTCTTCCCACTGTCCGACTCACCTCCATGGGTGCCAGAGTGTTGGCTGGCTATATTCATTGTACCCATTTCTGCTCAGTTGCTCACTCTGCCCCTTTTTATTTTAATTATTGCGTATTTTTGTTTTACCGTTGTTTTAATGTCTGTAAGGTGACCTTGGGTGTTTAAAATGTATGATCATTATTATTATTAACTTAGGGACTTTGGACACTGGCCAACTTGGTTAGTAGACTGAAATGGTTACTAACCAATAAGAAAAATTTCTACAAGCCCAATATAAACATATAAAAATACAAATAAATCTGATTCTTGTGCAGCATGTCCTTTACGGTCAATCCTTGTCAATCAGTGACTTGCCTTTTCAGCAGGTTGAATTGGCCATGAAGGCCCATTGGTGAAACAGCCATCTGATTGGCTGTTTAGCCTAAGTGAACCAGAGCACAGAAGGGACATGTAAATAGGGCTGTGTTGAAACTGAAAGCTAGTTAACAAACCCTTTTCCACAAAGGCTAACAATGCCAGTGCCAAATGCAACTTCTAAGCAAAATATGTTCTCAAGTGTGGTGTGATGATGTAATAATAAATAAATATTAATCATAAATGGTGTAATAATAATACATTGTAGGCATCTTCTTTTGCTGACATGGGCAATGACTGAGCATGCTGGTGTAACAATTCAGTGTGGATAACCTTGGAAAAGTGCACTGGCCTTATCCTTCCCTCTCCACCACACTTTGCCACTTGGCTACTCTTCCATTGTTCAGGTCAATGCAGCAATGTCACACATCCTTGTGCACATGCTTGAAAACCACGTCACATGTGTTTTTTGCTCTCTATCATCAGTTGTGGTCGAAAACTCAAATGGTCATCCTTAAAAACCTCAACACCAAACTCCTTTATTAGGTTTCACCATCACTTTGCAAGCTGAGAGTCTGCTGATGCTGCGTGGGCGTTACGTCCAAATAATCTTCAAAGTTATCAGCAGACACGGTTTAATTTGACTCACTGTCGGCTCTTTGTTTTCAATCTTTTCTTTTCCTTCTGTCCAATCCGTGTGGGCATTTATAAATTGATGTCAAAACCCTTTAATTACTTTTTTTTTTGAAAGGAAAGTAATGTAGATGTATTTAACCCTTTGGACAGCTCTTTTCCCACGCAGTGTGCTCCAACCTTCCCCTTCTTCTATGTAAAAAACATGCAAATTGTGTTAATGACTGCCCACGCCTGTGTTTCTTCCTCCACTAATCATCGCATTGTTGAATTTGCAAATGGTCAAAATATTTTTCTATTTGAATGTGTGAAATTGACCAAGGCACGGGGCATATTATGATTCCCTTTTTAAACATTGCTTTCCTCTGGTATCAGCGTTATTATTTGCTGTGATAATAAAACTGCTTTTACTACATGAGGAGTTCCCTTTCAGC
Source organism: Holocentrus rufus (assembly GCA_900302615.1). Classification (NCBI taxonomy): domain Eukaryota; kingdom Metazoa; phylum Chordata; class Actinopteri; order Holocentriformes; family Holocentridae; genus Holocentrus; species Holocentrus rufus. The sequence goes on from OMLF01027573.1 coordinate 9,708, forward strand.
CAGCTCATTCGAAGCATTACCACCTTGGTTAACACAATTGTTAGTTGTCTTGATAACAGGATGCATTATGATAAACTGTAGGGATCTGTGTCTCGATGCTGCAGGTGTCATAATTGCATCAGTACATGCACTCATGGACACCTTTTAATGTGTAATAGATAACCAGATCTTTTTTTCCTAAATAGGGGAATGAATATAAAGTATGCACCGACTGGCTCGCCTGCAACCTTGCCTGTTTAGTAAGTGTTTCATACCTCAGGCAAGGTCCTTTCTGACCAAAGTCTTTCGTTTTATACCCATGAAGTGTGTTTGGCAGATGTCTTATCATGTGGATATTCATGCAAAATTGCCAGGGGTGCAACACTTGGTTACACCATGTATTAAATGAGCAATGCCTTACTGTGGCACATTATCCAACTATCTTCATCGGATGAGGCTCTTGTGCTGGATGCACTGAGCTCCTTTAAAATTTTTGTATATATAAGATATATTTTACCCATTATTTCTGCTGTGTTTTGGCTCTGTCTCGGCTCTGAGCAGGTGATCCTCGCACTGTCTATTCACCTCTCATGTACAAAGGTTACTTTACATCCTAATTTGGCACGTCTCCCCTCCCAGCCTTCACAGCCTCTTATGAAGTGCTGGAATTTAGACTTGGATTCTTTTTTTCTCATCTCACATAATTCCTGAAGACACTATATGCTCTTTGCACAGTTCAGTGTGTGTCTCATGGGATTTGGAGGCTCTTACTAAAGCCTACAATGCAAAGAGGCTTAAAGATCCAGTGCAATGACTTTTACTCACTTAGTAAATGTTTGATTTTGTAGGATCATGTCATGCACTGAGGAAAGCAGACAACAAGACGCAACTTGCTCCTTTGATCCCTGCCGCCCAGGAGATTACTTTTGTTTCTGCGAGGCCAGTTCTCACTTTCATTATCAGTGAGTGAGCAAAGAAAGCTGCCCCCCTCGACCTCGTGAACCAAATGGTCACCTTTAACCCTTTTTCCATCTCCGGACCAACAGGTACAAATTAGTTGTGGTCTTTATATCACATTTAAATAAACAGTGCAGAACACCACAGCAGCAAACTTAACCAGCAGTCTGAACTGACTAGGATCATCAGAAGGTCACTCTCCCCTTCCCAGCAGATAAGCATCCAACCAAGACAGTTTAAACACACACACACACACACACACACTGAGAGTGTATATGGACATCTCTTCGTGCATTTCAAAAGAGCAGACTAAAGAACTGAGCCAAGTACAACAAACAATGAACATGGCCCGTGTCCAGTCTCCAGTCTCCGGTCTCCAGCCTTGCTTGGCCCGCTGGGGTCCATCTGGGTCCACTGCGGCCCGTCTCCAGTCTCCTGTCTCCAGCCTCAAGTGTCTCACTTGAGTCCACTCTGAGAGCCAAAAATGCGAAAGCCAGCCGAACACCAAGAAGAACCAACAGAGTCCATTCCAGTCACTCCCGTCCAACGAGAGTTGAGTCCGTTCTGCTTGAATCAGCTCCTCCAGCTCTCCTGGCGTCCAGACCTGATTGTGGCCAACATGATCACTTTGCTTAGGCTCCTGGTGCTTCTTTTAACTTCCTCACTTGATTGGCTCACTCCTCCTCAAAATTCTTGATTTCGACATGGACATTGATTTGACTTGCTGCTTCTCAGTTAACAGTTATTTCAGTCATGTCGGCAAATTGTTATAATCTCTGTACCTTTTCCTAGCAGTTCCATATTTCTCATTCACTTCACATTTAATAATCCAGCCATCCAATCCATTTTCCTTATCCTTACGTATATAATAATTTTATTCAGTCTTTGTAAATACGCTCTGTCATTTCACTTGTATACCTTGCTATTGTGTAATCCATTAATAGTTCAAGTAATACAGTATGTAACTCACATCAGTTGTCCAAGAGGTTATTATATTCACAAATCGATCAATTAACCAGTAAAGATCTGCCTGCCTTGCTTAATGTGAATTTTAAGTTTACACAGTCATAATCATGATTAAAGGAATACTTGCAATTCAGAGCAACTTGTCTTGCCTGATCAACAAGAAAAGTAGTTTCTCTTGGTTATTGCACCAGCTGTTCGAAGAATTGACTCACAGGAGTGAGTGAAAGAGTGAAATATAATAATCAATCAATTACCTTCTCTTTTCATAAAATAAACATCTGAGCTAAATTCCATTTGATATTGATGTCAAAGAAAAAAGTATGCATTTTTTTCAGTTTTTAAATCAAATTCATACAGTACACAGAATCTGCAGCCTCTCTCCCAAACTCTATTTGTAATTCTGTCGTCGGTCAGTAGGTTTTGCACGAACATGATGCACTATTAGCTCAAGGAAAGTAGTAGTGTGCCCTTATCGGCTTCTACTGAACAATTTTACATCAGTAAACTGTTGAAATTGGGCTACATATAGATTATAAATGTTAAAAAATAGTACATTTATATGTCTAACATACATTTATATGTATGGATATGACAAAAATAACTGTTAATGCATGTTCAAATATATAGTGTATTCACTCCTAGGTCTAAAACTGGACTATACATATCAAAACAAGCCTGGACCTGGTCCTCAGTATAGCTGTAGGTTTCTGGAAGTGTCAAAAATTATGGTTTGGGCTTTGCTGAAGTGCAAACCTGAGATGAGGGCTCCACATATCTAGAACAGCTTCAGTCCTGCTTTCCCAACAAAGTACCACAAAATCTTTAAATGTCAAGTTGTAGCTTTATGTGAGATAAGAATGAAGTGACCATAGGACTGTGTGCATACTCAGATTCACATGCTCCAATATAAAATGTAGCTGTGGTCGGAGCTGCTGCACTGCCCATGTCAATTCCTCACATGTTGAGATTGTGTTTCATCAAACATGAAACAGCTGTTTGTCACTACCAGCTCTTTGCAAGTGGGATTATCAGTTCATTGGGAGGACAACTATCAGCTCTATTTGGTAGATAGCCCCTAACGACCTCAGTGTCTGCCTGCTGTGATATACAGTGGCTCAATATTCCTCAAGCACATCTATTCTTGCATTGCAGCCTGCCTCATTCTCTTGCTGAAGTAAATTGGGGCCTTTTATCTTATAAAAGCAGTATGGGATGTCTGCTATGCGAAAAAAAAACGTGGCTGTTATCTTCACTGACACAAAACAAAATGTATTCGTTGAGCTATTATCTATGGTAAGACCTTTACTTGTCTGCGCTTTTGAGGATCAACTGCATTCATTAAGTAGCGGGACTGTACAAGTTATCGATCGTGGCAATTTTGTTTACGAGCAATTTCCAAGATCAAACCATCAGTGTTATTTGTACAAGTCTAACATGTAAACATTTCCTCAAATTGTTCCCCTTCCTGAAATAAATAAATAAATAAATAAATAAATAAAAATAAAAATATATATATATAAAATGAAATTGATGAAACATGAGCACAGATGGCTTTAATCTTTGCTAAAGTACATATTTGTGAGCTTTAATTAAGAAAATATTAAGACCCAATTTCCTGATATTTTGTCATATTGGTAGGGTTAGGATTAAGTTTGTGCATCTCAAAGCAATTTTGCATTACCTCTTGAGTGGCTATTAAAGCGAAAGTTTAATGAGGAGGTTTGGTTAAAGGCATAACGGGAGCTGTTGATTATTTATGAATGAGATGAACAGGGGTGTTTCTAGGGTTTGAAAAGATCCGCGGCTAAGCCCTGAACATTTGGGGCTTTGTTTGCCGAGACCTTTGTACAAATGTCCGATGGCATCCTCCTGCCGGCAGCATGCGCAAGTATCATTTTCAAGCATTTGGAGATGAACACTGAGAAAATAGATGAACTAGTTCTGTATTAACAAATAACAAGAGAGAGAGAGAGAGAGATGTTGTATGTATGTAAATGTTGCTGTATGTAAATGTTTCTTGTCAATTTCCAAAAATATTCATTGTCGTCATGACCCTTTCTTTTTCCCACATTAAATAGAAAAGCAGAAATTTCTTAAAATGATAGTAAAATGTGTTCATATTTGACATTTGACCATGTGAAAGGAGTGAGTCATACAGCAGTGTATTGATTGAGAAATGACTCACTGATGATGATAGGTTTAGAACCACACCTGTAATCAATTAATAGACATTATGAGCTATAAATAGGCATAACTGTGCGTAATGAGACCACAGCGTCTTTGCCACTGTTGGAGAACCTCACCAATTCATGCAGGAATGAAAAGAAAGACGCTGCTCATAGAGGAACCGCCAGTTCTCCTCAGCTCTCCTCCACCTGTAGCTCTCACACACCCGCTGTGCGCATGGATTGCTTGTAGTCGCACTATTTATTTTTCCTCTTCCAGGGTCAGCAGCTCAGAACTGTCCGAATAATTGACTTCAGTCATTGTGTGTGTGTGTGTGTGTGTGTGTGTTGTTTTCTGCAGAACTTTATTCCTCCCCCTTCCTCCAATTCAACAGAAATTCTGCCGTACATTAAAATGCAAGCTCTCGCCAGACCAAAATATATTCGGGGCTAGGCTCAAAACATTTGGGGCTGAAGTCTCAAATGTCCGGGCCTAACGACGCCACTGGAGATTATATCTTTCTGAATGAATATACTGTATAACATTCCTGACTAAAACCACTGACCAAAAACTTGACTAGTTGATGTACAATGCCTGTTACCAATTTGTCATTTGGGACTACATTGTATAAACCATTTATAGGAACTGTGATGTGCACTACAGCTTACTTACTTAATCTGTTAATACAGTTGATAGTCAGTGCTCAGACAGAACGGAAAGTAACAACATCAGATGAGAGAGAGATAAAGGGAGGCAATGAGATAAACGTCTCACGCTGTAGCTATTAGAGCACTTTGCTCACTGCTTTACCATGCTTGCCTCAAACTTCCACCCTTGAAACCATACTGTCGGAGCGACGTTAGGGCCAAAAGTGCTGCGAGGGATTCTAGCTTTGTCTTGTGCTCCTCATTAAGTAACATAACTTTAGATTTGAGGTCAGGACCCTGAAATCTGTCCGCTTTCACCACTCTCTGCTCACTGCCAGCAGCAAGGTGTTCAGCTGAGAGGTCGCCTCACCTTTTTAAACCTATCAGAGTGATGCTCAGGACTCCTTTGCTGTGACTGAAGGTGAGGAAACCCGGTGAATGGTGAGACCAACACAGTGCTGTTGATAGTTCACATGAGTCCCTGCCGAATGTCTCCCACCTTTTTACAACTCAGTTAAGACATATACAATGTTTTTTTTTTTACTTGTCCCAATCAGCTACAAAAATATTATTCTAAATTATCTTGGTAGCCTGTCTTTCAGCTCAAGCCCAGAAACTTACAAGTGATTTTTTCTGACAGTGATTTGGTCTTTGAAGAACGGGCAAAGAGGTTCATGCAGTTCTGCTTCTGTTCTTGCAATTGAGAAACATGTCAAAACATTTTTTTATCTTCTGCAGATTTAGAGGTCATCCATGCTTTTATCTTGTCTTGTTTAGACAACCGCATTCTCTCTGTTCCTCTATTTATGTGTCTAGTTCAGAATGCAGCAGCTTGGATGTTAACTGGTGTTAAATGAGGAGACCATAAAACACCAAACTTTGGAACCTTTAAACTGGTTACCAGCGAGATTAAGAATTGATTTGAAGATTTTACTGATCATGTCAGACCTCGAGCTACAGAGCAGAACTTCCAGTGACATATGAGTTGGACTGAAGCCAGACATCCTGGGTGTTCCTGAATGCTCTGCAGTCTAAACTCAATATTAAGAGTGTGTTCATGTTTGGGATGGCCAAACTCTGCAGCATTTACTCCTTTAGTTTGGTTCATTTTGGAAGGTGAAACCCCCATCTGAGCTCAGGCGCATGCCACATAACGTCCCCAAGACCACCTTACATTGGGGGTCTCTGAGATGAATGTGACAAGAAGCTTAAACCTTGGAAAGCCTTGCAAACAGATTAAACAATGGCAAACCACAGTCTGTTCTGACTTATACAGTATTCGGCTATTTCCTCAACCTCTTACTTGCTATGAAAACAGGAGATGATAAATTATTACAAAAAGAAAACAGCCCATCATGCTTAGCTGAAGTGTCACATGAACTAGACCACGACACCACTGCTGCCTCATTCTCTTACCTAGCAGGATTACAGGTTGCTAAAACTGTCCAATTAAAAAGCTGCTTGTGAATCAATGTGAATTTTGCTTACAAGTCATGATTCACTTGTATTTTGGCAGTGTGAACCCAAACAAATTCAATACAAAAATACAACAAAGAAAACTTGCTTACCATCACTATTTGGATCATCATTTCTTTCCCCTGCATTAGTACTCTTCAGTCCAAGAGTGGATTGCTGTATCTGTCGGTAAAACACTACAATGGGACAGGGATGCTCTATTAACTGGTTTAGGAATATTGTTCCATTGTAGGGTATCTAAACTTAACTCAAATAAGCTGATGACAAATACCTGCTGTGACATCACGGATTGGGCGTGGTCAGAAGTGCAACGTGTCTGAAAGTTTCAACCCCAAGAGGGCAGTGCTGCATTTTCCCCTCCTCTAGTAATCTGTTGCCTCACAAGGGCTAGCAGAGTTTTAGCCACCAGCTGTGTGTGAGACTGGACATTACACTGTGATACTTAAGTCTTAGCTGGCTGGGGATGAAAAGTCACTTGTAGCCATTTGCCTAATCTGCACAGTACACACACCTCTCATAAATGCAGTGAGCTCTCTTCACACTGTGGCTCATGCAGGTGCCATTCAGGACCATGTCATAGCCTGGGTATTACACATAAAGTGTTTGAGTTTGGCTGAGTCCTCTGCTCTCTGGGAAAGCCTTTACTTATTTTCAAGTAAGCTACTTTTTCTCGTATGTACTGACACCTAATAAAAGATTCTTGGCAGGAGGCATTTGATGAAATAAACATTTTTATTTATTTATTTATTTTTTTTGGCAGTGCCTTTTGGGAGGGAGAGCAAGAGAGAAAAAGTGAAAATTAGCTTCGTGCTAGTTTGATGCCTACCTCCTGTGGGCTTAAAAGGCTGGTCATGGCATGTCGACTGAAAGCTTATATAGCTGATGGCTAAATGTACGTTGTGAGCATTACAGTGTGGAAACTATGTCACTGACATCATTTGTATGCATGAAATGAATAGACAGTTCATAACATGGTGAGACATATTTGGGAGGAGATTCAAGTGTAATATTTGACAATATTCCAATGTTAGTATACAGCAGAGTCTGACTGTAAAGAATAATTACCAATGAAAGATCTAACACTATGGATTGACCACATCAACTAATAACTATAAAAAAGCCAGCAAACCAGATAGACTGACTGACTAGTTGCTTATGCACTAATTAATATTGATTATTTATGGGATAAATTTAAAATCCATATGCATGAGTTTTATCTGGGTTTTAATGTGGATTTTTGGTTTCTTTTAACATTTTTTTTACTCATATTATGTTGATTCTGACCATTTTTTATGTACATGTGCCACAATGAAAGATATATCGAAATAATTTTTACCACACCTCTTGGGCTTATACGCTTCAATTTAATTCCAAATGGCATAGAAAACATAGACGTCTAATTCAGTCGGTAAAGGTAATCCATCACAGTGAACAAGAATCCAATATTTCACACATGTGCCTTTCAAACAGGTCGCCTCAATTTGGACTCCAACATGAACATAGAATCTCTTTGGAGTGTAGCATATCCAGGATGCTCGTCACATAGTGGCAAGAATAAAAAAGAAAGATTATTTATTTGAAGCATGAAGTGTCAGGGTCTGTTGAGAGAGTGTGTTCAATCAGACGGTGTGTTTGTCACAGATGGGAAGGAGGGAATATACAGCCGTTTGGCATTCCAGAGTACCAATAACCAATTAGCGTAGGTAGTGTTAATACAATAAACTAATACAATTTCTATCAATTATTCAACTTCCCTGAGGACCACAAATACAGAATGGATTAACAATACTTTTGAATCCCTCCTACAGGCTCTTTGTACCTCTTTTCTTTCATACTCTCTCTCATGTCTCTTTCCCTCTCTCTCTACAGCGAGTGCACGCAGGCACCAAAAATTATGAATTCTGTACAATGACTGGGTACTGGTGGAGTTTCTTTCCTTTGAGATGAACGGCTGGAATCAATTTAAAAGCTTTTAAGAATAAGTGGAGAGGATCCCTTGTGCAAATATGGACACACCGTTCTATTTCACACAGCTACATGCTCAGCCAACTACGCCGAGCTTATTCAACCCTACTGGGCTCTGCCAGGCAGGAGCAGCACCGCTCCTCATCCGGTTTTCCTCAGAACTTCGGGATAACAACATCGTATAGGATAGCATTGTTGTCTGATTCGCCACTTGCTAAGTACTGCCTGAGTACCTTGGTGCCAAACTCGCCACTGACAGGGTAGCAGGACTGTCCACCAGAGAGTGTTGACTGCCAGGCTCTGTAATTGGTAAGGTAATGGGTATCACCTCCAGTGACACCCATAGCTGCAGTTGTGGTGTGACGACTGTGAGTGCAGCAGCTCTTGTGAGCTGTTTCCTGGTCTCAGATCCTCACTCCTGGTCTGGAGCTGTACAGTGTGTCCCTGTCGCAGCTCATGACAGGCAAAACTTCCCCATTGGGAATTTTAGGTAGATCAGTGCAGTGCCTGTTCAAAATGTGCCTCTCAGAAGGGGCTGATTGCTTGGCCTACGGTATTGCTGCTTGGACTCCCTGCTCTCACTGTTGAGTTCCGCCCTTTTCATTCCGTCAATCACAACGATAACTAACAATTAGAAAATCGATTTTTGCAGCTTTCTCAAGAACGGCTCATTCAAACAACTTCACACTCGGCACTGCACTTCCTTGAGGCTTCAGCAATACAAACGCCAAGTGTGAAGTCGAATGGATGAAC
>OMLF01027573.1:39116-60400 GCA_900302615.1 Holocentrus rufus
AAAACAGTTTTATAAATGATATGATATTACAGATACATTTAAAAATGAATAAATACATTTTACATAAACATCGACATGTATTTTAATGATTTCATGAGAGAGAGAGAGAGAGAGAGAGAGAGAGAGAGAGAGAGAGAGAGAGAGAGGGGTACAGTAGAATTTTAAATTCTCCTTACAGCTCTATTCTACAGTATGCTATTTCTAAATCTTATTCACTGCAGCAGGGATGGGCGAGTGAGAGAAAGTTCAGTTCATTACCACAGTCATTTAACTTCCTGTGGTGCTGGGCTTGCACCGCCGGACTGACATGTGTTACAACCAGCACCATCACACACTAACGCCGTCCTCTCTGCCTGCACAGTTCAAACCAGCTGAGGCTTTCAGAGTCCCAACGGACCTTAAAAGTGTGAAGCCCTACTGCTTTGATACAGACAGCTATTTACATTCTCTCACAAGCAAAACGGGGTGAGGGGAGGGAGAGATGAAAAGAAAACTGACAAAACACGACATCAAAGTGAGGTAGCGGAGCAGTTACACTTGCATGACCTACTGATTTGCTCTCTCACACATGCATGCATACTTTGTTCCTGCAACAATACTGCACTTGACTTCCCAGCATCGGTGTTTGTTGTTGCACAGCTCATTATGAATTCTCCAAGGAAATATGATGCCTCATTACTGTGTCAGAGAGTAGTTTATTCGCAACAGGGTCACCAAGAAAATAATGTGATGTGTTGTATCTCCAGCTCTTATGGTGCAAATTCTACTCATCATTGTTGAAGACACATAAGTTGATGATATAAATGTATGGAACATGCTGCAATCTGACTGTGGGGTTTGTTTATTCATTAAATATAATTCAGTTGCACTTATTGACATCATGTTATCCACTGTTTCACATTATCTTGTGGTAGAGTTTTTTAATATTTACTGAAGACATTCTTACCTTTTTCTCTATACTTATACGCTCCATATTGTCCAACACATCAAAAAAAAGCTGAACACGTATGGAAAACATGTCATTTCATGCAAGCGGCTACTGAGAGACACATTCTTCTGCTCAGCAGGCAGTAGAAAAGCCTATTCTGTTAGGAAATTGCTCCACTGTTACCAAATAGGAGGGATCATCATGATCATTATTCCGATTCATAAAAAATACAAGAGAATTCAAATGATGTTTGTCCACAATTGAGGGAAAACACATTTTCTTGGGCTCACAGATGTCTGTATCGGGAAACAATTTTCATTTTCATACATATAAAAAGTTAGATGACTGCAAAGTTAAGTATGACATAACTTGAGGACTAAATTAACTTTGATTTAAAGCTCAGCATAAGCAGCATATAATTGTATCCCTCTGCAGGATGCTTCCCTCCAGGGATGCACCACCTGTCTAGCTCTCTCCAGCAGCCTCCACTGTCAAATATTCCACACATGATACAGGAACTAATTGGGCATGAAGGTGACAAACCAAGAAGCATCCTGTACAAGCCCTCTGAAATACACACCTGTCATTATGGAGCTAAACCCAACAATATGGCTGTTTAAGTACCCAAGGCCATGTGTATACAAAGTTATCATGTTGATAAAATGAATGAGAGATCCTCAAAGGCAGATGTGGATTTGTCTGCTTAACCTGTGAAAACAGAATGATTTCAAATTTTGAACCTAGTATAGAAATGAAGAGAAAAAAAAGGTGCTATTATTGTTGATTCTTCCCTTATACTATACACTGGGCATACAGAGGAATGACATTGCCGAGGCATTGCAACGACTGAATAATGGCCTTTTAATATAAGTTCATGAAGTCCAAGAATGCACAGCAGTGTGTTGAAAGCCTCGGGGTGAGATGACCTCTCTTAGTGATGTTCCACCACACTTGACTGGAATCTTCCTTCAATTGGCTGTGGGAGTCAAAGAGGTTATTTAATCAAACAAGCCAACCAAGCAATAGAACTTTCTGGACCTGTCATCCAGACCCCTTTTCTCCTTCCTTTCTTTTGAACCCCAGAGAGTCTTTGTAAATAAAATAACTGAGGTGTGAATGCCGAGTGTAGATTATTTAAGATTGGTGTGTCTCAAACAGAACGGCATTGCAGCATCAAATATTCATAGCCATGGGTGATCAGCAATGCATATGATGTCATTTATCCATCTATGTGGGGAAAGCAATTGTCACATCCATCAGTGGGAACAAAAGTAAGACTGAGAGAAGTGGAGTGCAGCAGTAAATTGCCATCACATGGATAATATACATGAATTTCCTCAAGTGGGGTGTGGGGTGAAAGATGTTGAGCCTGCATGGAATTGGAAGCCGACAACAAGTCTTACATTAATACGAGTCCTTACACAAGAGCCTGTACCCTTCTGACAGCTTATTTTCTAGGCAGACAAATGAGAGAGATCCTTCTATGGCATAAAGAGAGCAATTGACAGTGTTTTTGGTTTTTGCAAATGGTGGAGGAGGGCAGCTTTTTGACTGAGGGGGCTGAAAGTTTCTTGATAACTAAGAATCAGATGCACTTTTTTCTTCGCTGTACATCTCTTATTAGCACATAATCATCAATAGCACAACTCAAACAAGTAAAACTCACTAAATATACAGTAAATACTGTTTTCCTGAATCAAAGGCTCACTTTATTCTCTCTCTTTACATGCAAGGAAACTGAAGATTTCATACAACACTTCACCAAGATATTGGAACCCATTCATAATAGCCTTGAAACAATCTTCACTAATGTTAATAGCTTGTCTCATCTTCTCTGATGATACCTGCACTCCGTTACAGGGATATTATCTAAGCCTTGTATTGCCAGCTTTATGATGAGAACCATTTGCTGAGCTGCTTCGAATTCGGCTGTTGAGACTTTCTTTGCTCAGGATAGTGGGAAAGGTAGCAGCCTCCTAACACAGAAGAACTGTCAAGGTTAATCTAAGTAGAAGAGTGACATGCATTTATTTAATTAGCGGAATCTGGTTTGAGCAGCAACATCTGAGAAGTCACTACGTATGTCATGGCGCTGATACTGCATATGTCATCAGCTGACAGCAGCTGTTCCACTTGGTTATTGTATCTTGAATATTAAAGCTAATAGAGGGGAATATGAGGAGGGTTCAGCTGTCAAAAGATCATGGAAAAGTGATGCGAGTGTCATTGAATGATAACTTGTAACTATATATGCACACACATACTGCATATTGCATGCACACACAAGCATGCACACACATAAATCTCAATGTATCAGCAGTAGTGGCCTGTTCCATTATCATGTGAGATGGATGACTAAGGCTGGCTTTACATGGTGCCACTTCCATGCAATTAGTTGCAGGTTGCATTACTGTTGCCATGTCAACAAACCCATATGGAACATTCCAATGATGATGCAAACCATATTTATAATTTTCATTGGATGGTTTGCCTGGAACTGCAAGTTGCATGGATCTGAAGTTGCATTTCACTTGTACCATGTAAAGCCAGCCTAAGGATGGAAAGGCATTGTGGATTGGTGGTGGACATTCTTCTGATGTATAGTACACAGATCACATTTGTGTGATCCAGCCTTTTCCTCGTTCAGCTTCCTCCCTCTCCTTTGTCTTCTTGTTCATAGTGGTGACTATTTGATCAGTTTGTCGATATTTCTAACACTCCAAGACAAAATTTGAGGGATCTATGTCAAAGTTAGAGGCAAAAAGGGGAAGCAGCCATGGCAGATAGATTGTCCTTTTCACAACAAGATTATAGCCTATGTTTCATCTTATTCAACCATCTGGGGTCAGGCTGACTGGGCTATCGCTGGATTGTCTTCATAGAGAGACAACAATCAATACGCAATTTAAAAAATAGCACTGGCCAAACTTCAGATGGAGGATATCTGCTCACATCTTTAACTTCAGCCAGACCAAGCTGCATATTTCAGAGCTTTTGTTTTAATTAGCTTATTTGTGTAGTCTGTTTAAACGCATTTTATACAGGCCCAAAGCACACTATTCACCTACTGACCTTAGGCTTTAAAGGAAAAGAAACTGTTACTAGCTTTGTTTTAAATTTGTGCTTGCTTGTCCTTTGTTGTAATAGATCAAAAGGCTGTTGATGTTTACTTTTAAAATTATTTCGACGTTTACTATCTGGATGAACAATGAGAGCAATTTCAATACAGGATGAACCAAGCAATCATACATTTTAATAACTGATTCTGTCAAATGCATGGTTTGAGAAGAATGCCTTTGAAACTGTAGATATGCATCAAGGCAAAATATGGTGACTAAGCCAGCAGCCTAACTCAGTGTTGCTGAAACAGGAAAAAATAGACTGTCAGTAATTTAGAATAAGAACACTGTTTGTTAGACTCAGAAAATGATGGCAGCAGAATAATTATTTTTGACAAGTCGATTGATAGAGTGCCCTGCCGTTGACAAATTGCAATAACAAAATTCTGTTTCTGTCAGCCACTTTTGTGTATTACCATTTCCATTTATCTGAATTGAAGATTTTTAAAGTAAAAAGTGACATCTGACATGATACAATCTGTCATTTATGATTTGTATATTTTCGTCAAATTTAGAGATCTGCACACATGGCATATTTGATTGTGCTAAAAAGACAAATAGACCCGCTCCCTTCTTACTTTCCTTTATAAAGGAATGGTTCATAGTGTCAGGGAGCTAACTAAGAGTGATGGACACTCACTCAGTGTGTAGTTACTGGACAGTGAGGTTTGTCACACAATAAAGACAGAAGAAACATAACACCTCAGTGCAGTCGCTAACACAGTTCTTCACATTTACAGCACCTTAAGGTGGCAACACATTAGAGGACAATCCCCCAGTGTTTGGCAACTAACATCCAGCCTTCATGACTCTGAACTGAAGACTGACTTTGGCTGTGTTGGGATCAACAGTTTGTTAACAAAAATTGTGAAGCTCAAAGGTGACTAATAAGAATTCTTCTTCTTCTTATTATTATTACTTCTACTACTATTATCATTATGCATTTCATTCATATAATCAGGATACTCAAAGACACTTTACATTGAGTAATAAAACAAGACTAAGACAGTAACAGGGATGATTCTCTAAGGGGTATATTTTTAGGTTTACAACTAAGCCAACTAACTAACTACCAAATCATAACAGTGAGCTTACAAATTATAAGGATCGCTTTTTAATGAGATCCATAGGCAGAATGAGAGAACAACTGGGACAACTAAACTGGGACAGCTGTGGAGTAGTTCCAGGATAACAGTGCTGAACATTAGCATTTACTCAGTGAAGATCATGATGCAGTAGCCATGGGTGTCCAGGTGTTCAAAGACAAAGTAAAGAGCAAATTGCACTTGCAAGCTCCACTTATGGGATGGGTCTGTGACAGATCTAAAAATAGGCCGGCAACAGCAATTTAAAGGTTTTCACCATAACTGAGGTTAGTGCCACTGGCCTGAAGTCTGAGGAAGCTGTATGTTCAAGCTAAGATGTTATGTAATGAAGATGGGGATCGGGAGCTGGACTATTGGTCAGGTTAACTGAAAGGCAGGAGAGGGAGAGCTGGAGGAGTGCTGGCTGTTGTGTTGGAGAGGTCAAGGGCACCATGTCATTCAGCAGGAAGGGGAGGTGCACTAGTGCTCTGTTGGTGCTCAGGTAGCGGGGGAGGTGCATGATTAGAGTAGTACTTAACTGTGGTAGTGCACTGCTGTTGTAACTAAGAGAATCATTGGAAAAGATATTAAATTCAAACTTTAACTCAGCCATTTGGCCAGGTTTCCTTTAAGTATGTGGATGCACAGCACACAAGCCTAAAGCTGGTGCATGCTTGTTTGACTTCTACTGTACAGACTTTATTTCAAAAACAGTACATTTATCATTTATTATATGATCAGGGTATTACATATGCACATATTTTATCACTGGTCAGTCAAATGAATATGGAATTAGATTAGCACATTTTCAAAGTGACAGTTCCTTATCTCTACTTCAACTTTGTCCAACACTTTCTTGTCATTTGCCATGAGGATCCAGTGCTCCAAAATAAATGTATTTGAGGATGAACAAACAGTATCACATGTCATTCTTGCATCAAAAAGCTATGCCCTTCAATAGATGAAGATATGGCTGTGGAATTTCATCTGGTCATGCAAAGGTGGTTCCATAGATGTACAACATGAAGACATTATTCACAAGAAGGATCACTGCTAAGCCCATTTTCAAGCCTACTGGAACACTCTGACACTGACATCATCATGGCCCAAGACAAATAGAAAATAGCTTGTACCACAATTCCAAACAATACCAACATTTCACTCTTGAAGGCTGAAAGAAATTCTTGTTTACAGGTGAATCGAAGTTTGAATTTTCCGGTTGCAAAAAGATCATGTATGTGAGGAGATGGCCTCATGACAAACATGCACACAACCTACAGACAAACATGGTGGTCCAAAATTTGAACCACCATGTTTGACTGATGTTTGTTTGATTATTTGAACTTCAAATAATATGTTGGGATGTTTCATCTATCCCTGACTTAGTGACTTGTACAGAATCAACAACACATCGAGCAAAGAGAGCTGCTCTTTATTCTGCAGAAGCATGCAATCACTTCTGGCTTCAAAGTTGTGTGGAAGGAGATTCATTTTCCAGCCGGACCCTAAACATGCATTGAAGCTATGCCCGGCCTATATGAGTTCCAAAGAAGATCTAGGAGTTCTGACTTGCACAGATTTCCCTTCACAGTCGCCAGACCTAAACTCTACTGAATATCTTTCTGAACATTTCAAAAGAAAAAAAGGAAAAACATACATCAACATCACCCAGGGGTGCTCTTAAAGACCGCTGGAATAATGTGGATACTCAAATTCTGCAAAAACATGTAGAATCAATGCCAGATGGAGTGCAAGATGTGATTAAGGCAAGTATCAAATATTGATAAAATCAGATTTTCGGTAAATACTGTGGAGTGTAGCCTTCACGTAATGCTACAGACTTGTACAGGCTTTTTTTCTGGCATGCTAGCTATCCAAAAGATGAAGTTAGAAAGATAAAAGCCAGCGGGTCTCCGCTGCCTTTCTTTCAGTAAATACTGGAAATTTTTTCGACCTATATTAGACAAATTATGCAACATTGTTTCAGAAATATTATTTGACAAAAACATTATTTGATTTTGATACATAATTAAACAAAAGAGGTCTTTGTAGTGAAGTCAAACCTTTGGATCCCACTGTAAATTCCCTTGATAATAAAGGTGCTGATTATTAGCTTTAATTTAGTAGTTACAAATTAGCATTTTATAATATGTTGCAATACATTGCTACAATCTGACTGCTAATTAAAGGTAACAAATTAAATTAGATTCAAATAATTATGAATGTTTTCCTTTTTTGTATACAATATGCTTTGAAGAAGCAGTGCAGAATGCCATCATATGAGGACCAATTATTACTTAACAGTCAAAGTTAACATGCCCATGTACCGTTTTAGATGAGGAGAACGAGATTTCCCAATAAAAAGACACTGCAACATTTTGAAATTGTGTAATTGCCAATGATATGCTTCAACAAACTAAATTCAACACTGCACAACCAAGAGTTTTCCCATAATGAGGACCTGAGCGCCCCCAAAGGGACAATTAGGTGCAATGAGAGTGCTTTGCTGACATAGCTGATCTGTAGAATAATTAACACCTCTGCCCTTTGTGTTGCCCCCCAGGAGAGAGCCGCTTCACCACAGTGGTGTGAAAGTGTAGCAGGAACTATTGCTACTGTACAAGGGTGTACATGCAAACTAACACACACACACACACACACACACACACACACACACACATACATTTGCATCAATGATGTGCAATTACAATAGCATGTAGCAAACACAGACTCCTCTCTTTCCCAAAACTTCTTGAACAGACACAGAAGCGGGGAGGCGGGGGCCTATATGTCATCGTGTCAGTCAGTCTGTCAATCCGTCAGCTGTCAGCTGTTAGGTCCAAAGAGCGGCATATCTCAAAATCTTTTGTTGGATCACCATGAAATTTGGTGACAACATTCATTTTGGCTAGAGAATGAAACCTGCCTGGTGACCCCTTGACCTTTCCTCTGGTACAACCAACAGACCCAGCGGTGCATCTGTGTTCCAAATAATGAGCTATTATCTGTGTACAGTTGTGTGTAGGGAATCAGTGGAGTGCACATGCAGATACATTGTGGAGGTGTTGTTGCTCCTAAACAATCTGTTCCTTAAAATAACAAGTCAACAGTGACCATGGCATACTGCTCATTTGGTGCGAGTCCGGCTAGGTCTAATTGTTTTGTTTTTCAATGTGTGGTGTCTGAGGCATTGCTGCTTAAAGCTAAGCTAGTACTTTTTGGCCTGTTGGTGGCGCTGAGGTTGGCCAGTTTCAGATTGGAGACGTTGGATATCAATGTCAAAAACACATCCCCAAAGGTTCATCACATGTGACCTCAAAGTGAAAAAAAATATTGAGCGTGAATCTTAAAGCCCTGTGGGCAGTAGAGCTGGTGGTGGTGCTGAGGTGGGCCAATCAGGTTTATATTGAAAATACAGGACCCCAGTGTCAAAATCTATCATTTCCCCAAATTTCATCCAAAACAGTCCAGCAGAGGCTGAGAAATGGCATGTTATTGTTTGTTTATTCATTAATGCAGGGAAGCATACGTGCTCTTTTTCAGTAACGCCCAGCTTCACATTCACACAGTTGCACACATTCACACCTACAAGCTGCCTAGTGCAACCACAGTCTGCACTGCTATCCACTGAGCAGCTCCACTAGAGCTGATGGAGTTAAGTGCCTTGCTCATGGGCACATCAGCCATGAGTACTGAGGGAGGGGAACGCGCTGTTCCTTCACTCCAAAACAGTGCATTCCTTCAGATTCACACCGTGTTGAAATAAATGCCTCGTGATATTGGAAGTGCTTCCTCCCTTGTGCAAAATAACTTTACTGGATGTGTTACATTTTGCTGTGACCTTGTCTGTTTTCGCAAGGCTAAGCCACACTTTTGAGCGTTCAGTATGTAAACAGAAGTATCTTTTCTTACATGCTTGTTGACGTACTGTGTAACAACTACTGTCTCTTTCCACCTTCTGAAAAATGTATAGTCCCAGCAGTATGGACACCAGCCAAGGCCAAATTTTGCAAACTTAGCCTGAATGCAAAGTTCCATGCATTCAGGCTATTCAACCAACTGTTAAAGAGAGCTATAGATAAGTGTATATGTTTTGCAAGTTACCAGTACTGTATGGATTAAACAACCAAAATCTGTTTCATATACTGTGAAGGTTTGATATATAAGACTTGCATAGGGTTAATAAAAAGGGCTCTTGCATCTTCATCAATAGACAAACTCTAACATTATGCAAATCTAACTTATAAAGGACATCTGAAGCCTGCTTATAAATACAGAAACGGGTGGCTTAGGCATATCCAAGCAGCAGGGAGGCATCAAACAAAAGCATGTAATCCAACCATGACTCATTCACTCCTCAAGACTGTAAAGAAAGCACCCCAGGCATTAATTGTATCTACATCTCCCCTTAGTAACAGCAGGTACAATTAAAACAACTATTAGAAAAACCCACTGAGCATAAGAGATCATATAACAGGCTGATGAAAGGCAGGGGACGGCACATAATTAGGGCACTGAAAGACACTTGATTAACACGGGATCACACCAGCACAAAATGGTTTGGGAAGTCTGACTTTTAACAAGATCGCTCCATAGCGACATTTGGTTCCACGTGTTGAGCCTTCCGTATAGTTATCTCTCTTTTTTTTCCTTTTTCTTTTTTTTTTGTAGACCTTGACTTCTGCTGCTGCTTTGTTTTGTTGTTGATATAGTTGCAGTCAATCATTGTTTAGCAGTTATTCTTTTTCTTATTGAAGTGTACAGTATTTCTAGTTTTAATTGTTCATTTATTTGTACAGATTTAAACAAATGGATTTAATAAATTTACTGTTTTTAATATATTGTTTTTATTGTTGTTTTTATTATTGTTGCTTAATTATCTAATGAACTAATAAATGTTGTAATTTTCAACCATAAGTTTTGACTCATTTTCCACATCGCATTCAATTAATGAATGAAGATATACGTTTTAACATCTTATTTGATTATTCATTGAGGATAGTCTTGATTGACCATCCAGTCAGGATAGGTCTTTCTTTGACAACTTACTTACTGTTCAGATGAGATAAACATAGATATTGGACACAAGATTTTTTTCATCTTGCCTTTCAAACCTCAAAGCCATATAATACAGACAAAAAATATCTACTCCCAGGGACTGAAGGAGATCAGGGCTTATTACAATATTTCACCAAGATCTACAATCTTTCTGGCAGCTGGTGATTTACTTTAGTGTAGTTTAGCTTTTAGTTTTTAATGTGTCAATGCCTTTTCCAACAAAAGGTGAGGACAGGTCTATAATAGCAGCAAAAACACAGGAAGAGATGGCGTGGTGAAGGTATAGAGAACGAGAAACTGCAACCAGTCTTTACCTACCTTCCTCTGGCTGCTCAAGCGTAACACTGTTAACCTCTCACACGCTAAGAAACTGGTCCTTCTATCCTCAGTGGAGCTGAGTTGTGCAATTTATTATTTATGTCTTGACAAATGTTGGTGGACCGAAATGTTGATGGAATAAACCAGAGCTTGTAACTGTGTGTTTAGGAGTTAGTTTTTCTTATGACAATTAAGGTTCTACTTAAGCCCTAGCACAACTAAAAGAAGGTCTTTTGGTGTTTGTTTTCCCTCTAAAATACAGTTTCACAAAAACTGTTTGTGACTGGTTGACTGACTTATTTCTTGGGATGCTCTGCTCAGTTTACACTCCTTTCTAAACATCTGACTGGTCTAATTTTTGCAGAAGTTACACCAATAGCATCAAGAACAGCATTACGCAATGCTATGTTCATTGCTTAATTCAATCATTGGCTTAACTGTGACAAATACTACATACAAATTGAACTTTTCGAATAGACAATGAACGGAGGCAGAGCAGAACAGGTTAGACTTAACATGCAGTGATGTCTGCAAAGAAAAAAAACAACAACAAAAAACACATTTTTTACATTCATTTCTGCAATAGCAGCACCCTTTCTTCTGTTGCCACCCCTGAGTTTTTCAATTACCTCCTGTGAGACAGGTTTTTCATTGTAGGTTGAGCAGCAAGGCTTTCTTGACTCTTGATAGAATGAGCACGCTTCTGTTGCCAGTTCAAATGAGGGTCAAAACACAATGATACAATTCCTCCAAGGAATTAAAAAAAAACCTGTGCGAAATGTGTTGTTGCCTTTGTTGGAACTGTTCATCATGTCGTCATATGGAAATCCTTATTTTTAGGAACGAAGTCATAAAAGTTGTAAGGTTGTTTTAATATTGTGCCATATGTTTTCGGATACTGAACACAAATATAAAGAATATGTGGTTAATTTAAAAATTGTCTTCAGTCCAGATATTTCTGATGTACCCTGCATTCTGATTCATAGTATAAATTAATAAAGCCATCACCCGCTCTTTGATGGTGATATACATATGGTATCCAGCCACTAATAAATTCCCTGGAAACCTTCCCTCATGGTGCCTTGAAGATAGGAAACAGAAAGGGAGACTTCTCCATGAGCAGCTCCTCCAGCTACTCGCATGAAAGTTACACACTGGTCAGACCACGGGTTAAAATTCAAAACGACTATCGGGATCAAGTGATATCGTGTACAGTGCATGTTTGTGGTTTTGCCTTGGGCATAAGGTCTTTTACTCTTGCAATCTCTGCTTCAAGGTGGAGAAGTCAAGAAATGAGTAGCACAGCCATGGAAATAACATGGGAGTTTTGCTATAGTGAAGAGATCATGTTCAGAGCTGTGACCTGACCTTCCTTATTCCACTTCATCACCCTTTGTCATTGACCTAGAGGTTTCCCATCTTTTCCTAAAGAAAGAAAAATGCTAATACCAAAACAATAAGTGATGTGACTAACTCTGCTTAATCTTTATCCATTGATAAGTCTCTGCAGGATTTTGTGATTGCAATAATTAAGGCAAATTCAACCAATATTCGTGCGTAAAGTGAACGGTTTACAAAGGGGACCGATCATCACAGCTTCCTGTGAGTTTGACCAATCATTGCACTCCGTGCATAAAACATTAAACCACACATCAGCAAACTCACTTGCCAATCGGGCTAAGAAGAGGAAAGAACAAACTCACCTCATTGTTTCTGGTTATGAACATTCAGGCAATTGCCACTAAAGACTCTGCAAAACAATTCCCCAATGTTTTACACAAAACTGAGGGTAAATTGTATTTTTGTTGTGGAGCACAAACAAAAACCACTGATTGAGAAACACCGCTCTACCACAAAGCACATCTGGAGAGTGGATGAAATGCTGTGGCTGAGATGACAAGACCAGAAAAGGCACATTACCATCACAGAGGAGGTGGCATCAAGTGCTGAAAGAACCAAAGTGAGAGGTAGATTAAATTCATCATGTTCTAGTGTAATAAAAATCAGAGTGATACAAGCATGTGTGTCAAATGTGTGGGACAGACTATGTGTGTACAGGGGGAAAAAAAAGTCTTCAGTTTTCAGTTACAAATAAAACATTATTGTTTGCATTTTGTCACCCTGAGCAAAATTTTTGGTAAGGTTACTCAGAGCAGTGCTATTTTATTCTCACTAGAATGAAATACATTAGATTTAAATAATAAAAACCCTGTGAAAACCTTGAGACCAAAAACTGAAAGAAATCTTAGGCAGGGTAATTCAAAAAGGGAGCCCCAACCAGTATGGTTGACTGTGCAATGGAGACTTGAATGAAGAGGGAAAAAATGACAGAAATGATAGGGTTGAAAGAACCGACAGTGAAGATTTTGAGGAAGACAAGCACCCAAAACAGAGGGATAAGAGCACAGGCAGAGAAGATTTTGAGGAGACAAAGGGGAAATAAAGGACCCAAACAAAAGGGATGAGAGTACAGACAGCGAAGATTTTAAGGACAAAGAGGAAGAAAGGACCCAAACAGAAGATTTTGAGGGGGAAAAAAAACAGGAAGAAAAGGACCAAAAGTGGGGATGATAGAACAGCTAGTGAGGATGTTGAGTATGAATTGACCCTAAGAGGTAGGAAAGGGAGAAAACATAATGAAGATATGAAGATCCAAAACGTGGACCCCAATATACATGAGAAAACTGCGGGATGATCAGGAAAAGTATAATTTTTTGCAGAATGTCAGAAAACAATTGCTGGCAGTGAACTTTGCAGTCTTGGGCCCATTTTGTTGTTTGGGGTTGTATTTATTTCTCATTTTTTTCAACTCTGCCCCCAACAGGATGACTGTTGAAACAGTTATTCCAATAAACATTGCATTGGAGCCACAAGTCTGCAGCCTCCCTTTTTACTCTTTGCATTTTTTTTCTCATTCCCATGGATAACCGGCCAAACAAAGACAATGTGACCCCACTTTGAGACATTTCCAACAGGGCTCCAAATGGAGTTTAATCTGAGGAACCTTTCTAGCTATCTAAGGTTTTGGTGTCAGTCCCTCAGAGTCAAAGAGCAAGGGCTTCTTTCAACCATACACAGAGAAATCCATAATAAAAGAGGCAGAGGCAACAGATTCTCTACCAAGTGTAGCCTCAATAATCCATTATGCAGTGCAGCGACATGACATGTTACATTTTGTGTAAGGGGCGTGACTTGCAGTTTTTCTCCACTGGCAACAACAGCTACAGCAACTACTATTGCTCTTTCCGTCTACATGTGACTAACACCCAAGTGTTAGCTTGATATTGAATATTCAGTGGATGAATGTTTTGTCTCAAGGGTTTCTCCCTTTCAGTGTAACACAGACAAAGAAAAACACCTTGGTGAATATAGTTTATAATTACTGGAAGAGAAGACTTGCAACCACTGGTTCTGCTGTATGACCACAGTCAAATTTCAGCTTTCTATATTGTATGAACTGGTGGTTTCATGCAAAAAATATTGAAGGAAAAAAAAGGTTTCCTCTTGTCCTTCCTCTTCTAGTGATCACATATTCAATTCAGTGGGCCTTTATTTGTTTCCTTTATAGGTTATTCAAGGGGATTACACAAGCACTCCAATCAGCTAACATCAGTTCTCTGGGGACTGTCAAAAGGAATTGTGGGAAATGCAGGAAATCACTAACTAAAGTCAAAGCAGGCTGAAGGAAAGTAAGTAAAACAAAATGTTACATTACAAACATACTTCATCACAAACATCCCAGATTGATGATATATGTCAGTTTAAAAGTATCCCGGGGGTGGAATTTTCCGTGATGAGACGAAGAAACAGAGTGATGAGAGTACAGACAGTGGGACTGGAGAGATGTAGAGGAAGAAGTGGATGAAGTATGCAGAATGCATGCGTGGGATGAGACAATTAATTCAGTGAGTGGGTTAAGTGAAAATGAAGATGTGGGGGAGATGCTTGGTGTCTGTGACAGTCAAGTCTTGACTTGAAACGTATTGATGACAGTTAGCTAATGAAGATTTACTCGTGTCCTGGGTCTTCTCTTTTAGTTTAGGTGCTTGAGGAAAGGTTCCTTGCAACAGCCAAACACCAACATTGGTCGATAAGGAAACAGTGCCATCATCATACTATTCAAAATCAATACCCTCACATATGACATGTTGCGCCATTTAACAAATTCAAAAAGAAATTCAGAGGGTTTGAATATTTTCAAAAGTTTATTATGTGCCACACGTCAGCACCACACTAACAATGGGATATGGATCAAGAACAAGTGTGTGCATTTTGGTCATGATGGGAGAGGTCATTGGTCTAATATACTGTATAATCAACCTAATTAAGGAGCTCAAGAGATTCATTAGAGATTCATTGCACAAATTTTACTCTAAAGGGAGATTATTTGCATCACAGGAGAATCCTGGGGGGAGATTCTGCATGAGTATGACTCAGCATAATTGCGGGAATTGCAATGAAACATTTAATATGGGGTCTTTTCGATTCAATTATTCACTTCTTCACTTGTCCAGTAACCCTCCTGAGTCATAGGGGTGCATTATCAATGCGCTGTCTACATGCTGTCTTCAGCGTATTTTTTCTTGGCGCTGATCTCTGTCTTATATCTTAAGCTCCTATTTTCATAGGTGCACAATGAATGTTGCATGCTAACTGCTAACTGGTATTTTGGTGACCTGTCCTCCTGAACACTTTGTCTGCTTGTGTGTTGCCTTTGTGCTTGCACCTGTTGCACACCAGGCATGGTGGAAGAAGTGCAAGGTGAGTCGTTGGTAATTTTGTAAAAATGAACCAATGTGTAAATCTGAGCAGCCAGCCTCTCTGTGTAGTTTGCAGATTTCCTTTAATATTTGTGAGTGTTCCTGATCTTTTTTTCCATGAACACTGATACATATGATTGACAATTTACACTGAGCCTGCTCGTGAAGTATTTTCAAATTTTGACCTATATTATTCAGCCTAAGGCTATATAGGACCAACAAATAGGCTCCCAAAACATGGCTGTTGATAGAGTTTGAAATAACAAGTAGCCTAGGTTGCAAAATGTGGATAAGTGATGCAGTTCAGTGCCTTTTGGGGCATCACCTCCCGTTTACACGCGTATCATCGAAAAAATAGACTTGTAAATAAATGATTCAGGTCACAGTTACGCCATGAGACGCAGCTGAGACGCGTGACTGCCGGAACCGGTGCAGACAGCTGCATAGATTAAAATGAGAGCATATCTGCTGTGTGAGACGCGCAAGTAAAAAAATGCGTCTGATACGCTTGCAGCCTAGACAGGGGGTAAGTCAACCCTATGAATTTCTCCTGGCGTTGCCTCTCCTTTTTCATTGTGCATCAAAGTGACTGCTGAGCTGTTTAAAAAGTTTGAGCCAAGTGATGATTGGCTGAGAGGCTGATAATTCATCTCCAAACCCCTTTGTATATATATTCCACCACATGCAGCCCCTTTACACTTAGCACGTGGACAAGGCTGCGCTCAGATGAATGCAAATGGCAAGCACGTTTGTTACACCTTTATTGACCATGTGCTAAGATGTAGCGCTTAGTGTTGGTTGTTGTGATTGCAGAGTTAAAGTAAGGCCCATCACGAGGTCTCATTAGCATTTTTTCATCTCATTGTCTTCCTATTCTTATCCTCCATGTTTTTTGGCACCCATTTCCACATACTTTAAGCTAGAAACTTTGTTCAAACAGTTTAGTTTGTTGATCATAGCTATTACTTTTTTTTATACCTTTTATAGTTTTTAAATTATTGAACTTTTAATAATTTTTTACAATGGGTGTGTATGGGGAGAACATTCAAATCCAACACTGTTTGAACTGCTACTACTCTGGCATACTTTCAGCTAGAAATGTCATTCCAACTTTAAATGGATCAGCACAAGTAACAGTTAATTGGTGTCAAACAACCTTTTGATATCTTTTGTAATTTTTTGATGAATCACAGTTTAAATTTTATGTATTTTTCCGCATTTAGAGCATGTTACATGATCCCCGCATATACATACATTTTAAAAGTGTTGATATTCCCACTATTTAAAATAAACATACACATATAAATAATCAAAATGTTCCCCATCTCCAAGGTATTTTTTCTGGGGGTAGTGAACAATGTATAAGGTTCAAATTTATCAGCAAATTAAGTGTTTTAACACTGCCATCATGCCACTGGTATTGTGCTGTTCTTTCAGCAATGTTATGGCTTGAATCAACTAGCTTTAGCTAATGTTAACTTTCCAAAAATATGGAGACTCTGACTGTCACTCAAGTGTGTACCATCAAGCGTATATCTGAAATACATGTCGCTGATGAAAACACTGATTGTTATTTTGAATTGACCAAAGTCATAATTAGGTGGCAAGCAAGAGTGCTAATTAGTAATTTTAGCCTCAGTTCGCTAACTTAGAAAAAAAAGAAATCATGTTTGTAGCATAGCATTATGTGAGACATTCCAACTTAGGCTAAAATCCTGCATGTGTTTTACTTCACATTAACATAATCTAACATGACCTTATGTAACGCCTTTTCTCTGTGTTTATTTACTCCACTGGTGCTGCCTCAGCTGATGTGCTACTGTGTTCAAACAACAAGTGTCACATCAAGGCATCAAGCAATAAATGCAGCCTTTTCCACTTAATACTGCATCTGTTCACATGGGCAAGCCAGAGTTGTCAGTGCTCATTAGTGTAGTTCATTAGTTTATGTTCTCTGTTAAGTAAGTTTTGTGAACTACATTTTCAATGCCAATGAGCGTTCAGTTGGCAGGGAATTTGAACATGACCTTAAACAGGTCCACACAGAATATCAATTTTGATGCTGAAACTTTATCTATAGGTATGTATCACACCAAAGCTATATGTGATTAATTTGTTCATGTTTTCTGATTCTGAATTTATCCTGCACCCTCAAATGCATAGGCATTCCACTGAAATGTGTTAACAGCTAATGCTTGGTTGGCAGAATTACTATATTTTTGATTGTCATAAATATTCAAAAGCTGCAGCTACAACCTGAATAGGAAGTCTGAGCAGCAAAATTTAGATATTTTTTAGATATTTTTTCTGACACAAAAAAGACAGGAACTTACTTGCTTTATTTGCCATGTCCAGATTTTTTAGTGTTAACTGCGCAGTAATATATTTAAAAAAATTTAGATAAAAAAATTAGATCTTCACTGGAGGAAAAAAAAGTCATCAGGTCATATTACGGTCTCGGGTCCCTGCCTGTTTTTCAGTCCCTTTAGCAGGACTGAAAAACAGGCTTATGGCAGTCACTGCATGTTTCAGTCAGGCATGCCATATGTTGTTTTGTTTTGATTTTTATCACTGAGGGTATCCAAAAATACCACCATGGTCTGTACCACAATGAAATCAAAAAGAAACTATTTGGCTGGATAGTTCGGACAAGGGGCAAGTGTGAAAATATCTTTATTTATATTTGTATTGAAAAATGTTCCTGTAAAAAGAGGAAATACACAGACACCATATTCCATGCACTCTTGGCTTCCTTTGCATGTACAACTGTATATCTGAAGTTATTGGGCGTTCTCCTGCACGCTCCATCCTTCATATTCCACATACATTGACCACTGACTACACACACTAGATGATGGAAGGCTAGGTACATACATGTAAGTGGGGGCTGTACTTCTACCATCCCTTTGAAAAACATAAACCTCCTGGATAGGAAACTTGATTGCATTCTCTTACATCATGATTTGCCAAAGCTATGGTCCATCATGGAGTTGCAGCAATATAAGTTATATGAAAAACAAGTGGTTTTCTTGCAGGTTCGATTGCCTGTAATGAAAAAGGTACTCCCGCCTGAACACTTTTTCTACCAGTCTCTTTTGTGCAGGGATAAGGTTATTAGATAAAGAATTTAGCAAACTGATTCCTTTGTGGCAGAAGCAATGCCAAAGAATAACTGCTGGTTTCTTTCCATTTTACATGGGGGGACTGAAGCAAAATACAGCACTTAATCACCAATGTGAGAGCCCATGAACCTTTACTCCTTCACTGCAGTTTTGTATTTTAACATATCATAGGTCATGGCAGTTTCACGGCAGGGAACCCCAAACCAAATTACGAGAAGACTTGCCATTGCACAGCATACCAAAGATGATCTTATGGCTATTGGCCTTGACAATGTAGAGGCTGATTATTCCTTGAGGGTGGTATGAACAAGCAGATTTGTTTATACAGTATATTCTTTTATCCTCTTGGTCCTGCCATCCTAGAAACAGGTGCTGTCTTTGAGGGGTTTCCCTGAAATCCTACATAGGTTGCAAAGAGAATGATTAAAGTCTTTCATAGTGGTGACTACCAGTTCAAACACAACTCTGCATGAAATGTGATTAAATATGTGGACGAACAGAAGCAAATCTGCTTTGATCAGACATAGTTTTTTCCTTAAAGAAGAGAATAATAGCTGAGCTGCCATTAAAGTTCCATAACCTACATCTCAATGAATGCCAGAAAGGCCTACCAGGGCCCACATGACCTGGTACTTAAGTATTTCTTTTTTCTTTCTTTTTCTTTTTCATTTCTGGCTGCCTGGAGAGACATTTTAATGAAGATAGAAAAACAGCTCATTTCAAAATGATAAGGAGTGCACAGATAAAAAGCAGATTATGTTTTGATCCCTTGGATGAAGACTTGCATTGATGGATACATATCAGAAGTTTTCAAGAACTATCGGCATAATTAAGGTTAACTTACATCCTTGCTTTGAAAAACAGCAAAGAATATGCAGTACAATTTATCAGGCTTGAGCTGTTGTCTTTGGTCATTAACTACAGACGCTGATGTAAGGGTGCCACTATCGATTCCCATCATACTTAGATGGAATATTTGAATTCTGGATTCCTAAAACTGTATGTTGCTGTTGTGTACAATTATGAACTCCAGAACTAAGCCACCCCTGTACACTAGGGTAAGGCTATATCATCAACTGGTGCCTAGCGCACAATGATGTAAAACATGATATTGTAGTTATGTGTCATTGCAAAGTACTGGTTTCTGTTTGTACATGTTCCCCCCAGGGCTGTGGTAATGGGAGTAGGGGTGCAATCTATTGCATAAATCATGCTTGGGAATTTTATGCAAGAATTTATTGAATATTAAATTCAATAGCACATTTAATTCATTTTTGATAAGTACTATATACTCAACTAATGCAAGCTATTTCTACTATTTGGGCAAATGGCCTCGAAACACTACACATATTTATTATACTGTATGTCTGATATAATGAACCACCATGTAAAGCAAAGAGGTCCTTATGGTCTTTGAACATTCGCCCTACGAACAACCCTTAGTTAAGTCAGTAGCATCCTCTTGTAGAGTTCTTTTTATATTTCTCATTCAATAGTAATTCAATACATACAATAAGTGTAGATGTAATTTGTATGTAGATGTAATTTGTGTAATTTGTGTGTTTAAAAAAAGACCACAGGATCGTCTAGGCATGATAATGCTGTTTTCATTGGAGAGGAGGCCAGGTTTTATAGATGTGATAACCTGAACATGTTTAACATAGGTTACCATGGTGATGTACTCTGCTTAAAAGTGAGACTGAAAAACTAAGGTTAAGGCCAAAAACTAACTTGCAAACCCACTAATCTGGTTTTGTGAGACAGTTCCCTGAATGAAGGCCAAACAAACAGACCACACATTGAGGTCTGCACCAGATCTTTTGACCAACTAAGAAGATTGTGTCCTAGATTCTTTATAAAAAAAAAAAAACAGTGTTACATGTGAACCTTCCCATGCAATTCTAAAAGGGCAGAAATCAAGAATTCAACCAAAAGTTGAGACAGATCCCTCCTTTGCTGACTGGCTACACAATTAGTTAATTTACAGCGATGGTCCGGTTTCTGATGCTAATATGGAGAGCCTACAAAATTTGTATTCCATGCCTTTAAAAGTGCTTAAAAGAATACACACAAATTACACAAATACACATGCTAGTATGCAAATACACAAACACACTACTCGGTTACAGTAAAGTGAGCAAATGTAATTAGTTACTTTCAATCTTGTGTTGCAGAGTAGAAGATGGTGGTATTCATTTACCTATAATTAATCAAAAGTGGGACAGTAATTTCAGAAATATTGAATGTGACAAATACACAGACACTCATCTATGCTCATCTAGGCCACCATACGATCTAAACTGTTACTGACTGAATGTCTTTTCCAATTAAATTTAAAATTTATAAGGGCAATTGCTGTCTTACTGTCTCGCAGTCCCAGTGTTTATGCTTTTGACAGCTATTGAAAGATGTATGTGTGCAAAACTTACTCTTGCTGTAGTAAACAAAATTAATTGAGCATTAGAGCATTAGGGATTCTCCTAATAATGCTCAGTCTGCTCATTCAACTTTTGTTGGTCTTTCAAAAAAAAAAAAAAAAAAAAAAAAAAAAGGAACTCTCTTTCACTCTCCCATTAGATAAATCCTTTACACTGATGAATAGGAGTCCTATAAAACCTTCTCCATTTATAGGACTCCTATTTGAAAGTGTTAAATATGGATAAAAGTCAGACACAGAGCGGCCAGAGCGCCATGATAATATGCATAACAGAAAAGAATGGCCTATGTTCCCCCAGGTGCCCAATGACTCCTTGTCAATTTGGCAAATTATATTTCCATTATTTTCTTTTCATTCCACTTATTAGAATGGTGGAGAAACTAATGAGGGATGTACCCGCAATGCAAATTTGCCGTGACAAGCACTATTTTTTTTTTTTTTTTTTTTTTTTTTTTAA
>OMLF01027577.1:8601-21548 GCA_900302615.1 Holocentrus rufus
AAAAAAAAAAAAAAAAAAATGGAGCCTTTAAGTTTTGTATGCACTGTGTATTTGATGCTCTGTCACACTGCAGCTGCCACCGAGATATCAACCCTTAATCTCCAAACTCTCGCTGTGGAACTTGGAGGGTTGTGATAACCTGATCCCCAGGAGACAAGCTCTGCTCCAAAATGTTAGTTCCCATCTTACAGTTAAAAACCCAGTGGGGTTACGATTGTTCACTGACCCACTTTCAGTGCTTGTAAATGATGAACTTGAAACTTGCGAACTCCAAGCCCTTTGAAGTCAAATGATTAACAATAAGCCCTGGGCTGCACTCGACTCCACTTCATACTATAGTTGAATCCATTTTTGGTCTAGCTGCTGATACTGGAACCTCCCTCTTCCCTCATGAAAGACAATGTTTCAGCAGGCAGTGTTGCATATTTTTACAGAGTGTGGTTTACTCTTCATGTGGTTCCTACAGGGGTCAGGAATGTCTAACAGTATATGGAACCATTTCCAGGTTGTGAAAAGTTTGGGAATTGCACAAAGCATAGCAAAAGATTGTTGCTCCTGATACAAATAGCACTACAAATTTGCAGACTAGGACTGACCCCTCCCAGTTTGCTAATGGTGGTTTTGGCTAGTGGCTGATGAAATCTGTCAACAAGTGGGGCTTAAAATAGGTTAAAATAGCCTGATGCTTCATGACTGTAAAAAATGAAGTGTAAAACAGCCGTCACAGTTTCATACGTCAGCGGACTAATTTGCCTAATCTTCTCGGGTCTTTGGACGACGGACAACATCAAAGCCATCATGGAAAACCCCTCTCACCCTCTCTACAGGGAGTTGTGGCACAAAGTAATAACAACTATGTACTTCATGTAGAAAGCGTGTGTGTGTCTTCTACTTCTTTATTGAGAGTCTGGGAAAGTCGCAAGCTAAACAAAGTAGGGGAGAGACACCACAGTAAGCTTTGGGATGATTTGAGCCTACGCCCACGTGGTTCCAGAAGCAGGGGACTTAAAAATCTCTGAACACGAGTATGGATTTTTCAAATGGAGAATGTGCGGGAACCCTGCGCTAAGCTCATTTATTCAGCTTTGGGAAGATATCCACTCTACTGTGACAGGTTTCCCCTCCAGAGCGCTGCAGCCCAGCGGTGACCCCCCTGGGGAAAACCTTCCTCTCACGTCTCCTCATCTTTTGTTGTTGTTATTGATTCCTCAGAGCTAACTGCGCCCAACAGCACCTATTATGAACCGCGCACAGGGTGGTATTAACAGATTGCTGTCGCCAGGACGACCGAGGCAGATTCATCATATTGTGGTGGGGAGTGTGTCGGGGTCAGAGGTCGGCTTGTTAACCCCTCGCAGCGTGCGTGGCCGCCAGCCGGCATCAACTCGTTTATGTCAGCGTTTATCATGTGCAGTCAGACACATGATTAATGTCTCTGGATCGATGGTCCACTCTAACACATTACACTTCCTGGACCATAATCTCTGTCTCTTGGTCTTGTGCTCTGTGCTCTAGCAACAGCTATCTATTGTACAGTATACTTTTAAATGTATTGTGTGTAAGGTAGTTAGTATTTGTCAGACTGTGTAAGACTGGGTACGGGTGCACATGTAGCATTTTTATCTTTTGTTAATTTTTTACTGTGTTGTTAATGTAGCTTATTGTGTTTATCATTTTTTTCCTACTGTGGCAATTTAACCCTCTTTGGGGCAAATAACACTATAGTTCCTACATATAAGCATCATCTCATTCTGTAGAACTTAAAGGCACACCATGCAAAATTGAGAGTCAGCTAAAGGAAGTATGATTTAGGCTCAAATGACAAAAAAACATGTCATTTATCAAGGAGTCCTGCCAGCGAGAACCATGTACACTCAACAACATCAGATTTTATGCTTTTCTTTTTTTTTTGACAGCTGAGTCCAATTGGTCCACACTTCTTCAATTTTACATAGTGAACCTTCATGTTTGTTCTCCATTTTTACAATACAGTTTTACAAGTACTAATTACTGATGAAAGTGTATGACACTTTCATTTCAAGGTTTTTACCACTCTTTTTAATGACTCCTGCAGGTTTTTACTGGACATGCAAGTGATTTAGCGCAGCCCCTTACTTCCCACCATGCAGTATACACACATGCACTCACATACAGAAACACACTGAGAAGAGCTGTCAGATTTACAGGGAAGTTGATTACTGTCTGGGGGCCAAGCTCAAGTCTAGGGTACAAAGAGGGGCCATTACATACTGCAGTTTTAATTTAAGGGGGTAATGGGTGCAGAGAGTCTCTATTTTTGTCTGTCTGAATCACCAATTGTCTCTTTGTGCATCTGTTGGTCTTCTAGCTCTCCTTGTCATTACGATAAGGATTGTATTTTGTTTGTTTTCTCGTGAATAGCCGCAAAGCAGCAGCTGATAGTTAAATTTAATTAATCCCTTTTATTAACCCCCAACTAACCCTGATAAGTGAGTGACAGCAGCTCCCACTGGGCATGGATGCACAGCAAACCCCGCAGTACAATATCTGACCAAAACTGCAAGCCTCACCAGAACAGCCTCACTGATAATTGGAAATGTCAGTATTGTTCTGTCTTTATCACAGTTTAATTGCTTGCCAGTGATGGATGAAAGATATGTTTCCCCTAAATATCTGCAAAGCGTTTTGCTGAAATGAAAAAGTGCAAATGTTTAATTTATACAACAATAACGAATGAGTCAAGTTTTTTTTTTAGAAATCGCAAGGTCTTTTTGTCCTTGTGGTAATGCTGATTAGTTTTCAGAGCGCTTATGTTCATGTTTTTCATGCCGCTATGTCAGCTGGCTTCCTCTTGCAGTTTCAGCCTTCATCCTCCCATTTCTGGATCTCCCCGCCCCTTCCCTCTCTCCGTCTGCCTAAGGACGAGGCCATAAATCTCTTTGGTGCAGCGCAACTGGGTCGTTAGAATTCTATTAGCTGTAAATATTCAATAAGGATCCTCACTTAAAGTCCCCTGTCCTTGTTATCAGACCTGGTCCAGCTACAGTCGTTACACCGGCTTGTCTTTTATGGTTTAGTCAAACAACAGGCAGCGATTTATGGCTGGAAGCTGACAATCGCCTCTTGAAAGGATGTTTGTTACTTTTAGTGCCTAACCCTAAAGAGCAGGTGATGAAACGAAAGGGACAGAGAAAAAGAAGAGTACATGCATAGGTAAATGAGATATATTTCCCAGAGCTTGTATAGCTTTCTGCTCTGCCAGTGAAGCATTGCAGGGCTCTTACGAACACTGAATGCAGTGGAGTTCCTGCAAAGGGAAGCAATCAATCATAACTGTATTGCGACCGGCTTCTGTGCTGCCGTCAGAGTAACAGTCGTTAAAGGAGCCTCGGGGAAGGTCTCCCAAGTTATCTCATGCCATAAGAAAAGACTGTGGCAGGGTCCTTGGTGAGTAAACACACATTAATCTTGTCATACACAGACGCACACACTGATCCCAGGTCACATTAACCAGCGGCCTCGTTCCACAGTGCCCCCTCTCCAGGCCGTTATTTAATGAGTTCTTTAATTCACTCTATTGTCTGCTAATGTCTCCGTGGTTCTGCTCAGGTATACGCTGCTGGGAGGCCCTGATAATTGAGCCCACTTTATCATTGATTCCAGTCTGATGAATGGGCCCCGGCTAAAACTCAATTTGTTTGTGTCTCCTCCCGCTGCCGTCTTCGCTGTGCCTCTGGAAGGCCGGGGTCAACGTTCTGCTGCAGGACGTCAACGGGAACATTCCTCTGGACTACGCCACCGAGGGAACCGAGACCAGCTACATCCTCCGAAAACACCTGGAGGAGAATGGTAAAGATGAACACACTCTTGTGTCAGGTTGTGTTGGGCCATAGTTTGCTGGGTTGAATTGTTATGCAGTATGAAGCACTATGGTATAAATAGCTAAAGGGAACTTGCATGGCGAAGAGAAAGAGTAACAGAGAGATCTGAGTTTGACATTTGACATTTGACATTCTATTCTCCATAAACTCAATTAACAGTGTGCTTCACTGGAATATGTCGCTCATTTGCATATTATCAAAGCCCTCCCAGAGGGAGAAAAATGAAGCTAAATGAGAGAAAGTACATTTTCTCTTTCCCCCATTTAGCAGATATTGGAATAATGTGAGAATATGACAGCGAATGGTTAATAAGTCATGTCCACATGTAGTTACATCATGAGGGGGAGAATGGCGGGGGGCATAATTATAGGAAATTGCGCTATGGATGGTTAGCAGTCTTATTCTGGTTGAAGGAAAATGTCTTGTTGAAAAGGTCTTCCTGTGCATTCAAGACAAGACAGCCCAGTCTGCTCCTGTCTAAACCTGCCCAGGCCGGTCCAGTCTAATCCAGTTCCGTCCAGCCCAGTCCAGGAGATCTGCAAACCTGCCTGCCTGACTCTTTTCCCGTCTCTCTCTCCCCCTCAGTCCATATCACATAAGACAGAAATCATGTATCACTAATGTTCTCTGTCAGTGAGCAGGTGGTCTCACCAATATAATCAAACCTACATAATGTGTTTTTCACACATTCTGATGCGTACTGGCTGTTTTTTCTGTTTAGTTTAACAGTTAGAGCTGTGAGATATTGATGTCTTTTAAAGCTTAAATCCACAGTGTTAACTATAACTAATACATTGCTATGATATCCATGTGTATGGTGGAGTATGGTGAAAACCCCCTCTATACTCTGCTGCTAAGAAATGTTTAAAGTACTAATCAGTTTGTTGGTCTGCACCTGTCTTGGCTGACATTGCCGATAAAGTCTGTTCAGAAAAGTACCATTACAAAATAAACCAGATTAGTCAACCACAGACAGCTGCAATCTCAGATACGCACAGATACAGTGAAATACACAGTGCCAGTAGTTACTGTGACTCATCAACATATTTACCTCATCCCATGCTATTTTACTTTAAAATTTCAACACTCTAGTAAATAATATATTTGTGGATTTTCTGGTCGATCGATGTCATTTTCACTCTGCTAGACGAGATGTTCCTCCATCTTTGCCATAGTTTGCCACCATAGAGCGACAATATGCAGAACATTGCGGATTTCTGCTTTAAACAAGATTACTCGTTTATTTGTTGTTCCTATTACCTAATCTTTCAGACCCAATTTCACATCCAGAAGAACAATGATTGTTGCTTGCTCAGAGAGGCATCTGTGTGTTTGTGTGTGTGAGAGAGAGAGAGAAAGACAGATACAAAGTGTGTGTGTCCATGAAGGTGAAGTACAGCCACAGGCAGAGTGATGGCGCACTGGACTGGGGCGCCTCGCTCACTCCTGCAGAGCAAGGAGAAGGTCAGCGCAGAAGACAGAGGCAAGACAAGAGACTAGAGAGAGAGAGAGAGAGAGAGAGAGGGAGCTGAAGATAGAGATACAAAGAAAGTGACAGAGTGTGACGGGGGGAGAGAACAACTGTGTAAGAGCGATACAGAGGAAGAGGAAGGGGGGATGGTGCTGACAAAGCTACACAGAGGCAGATACAGACAATGATGGAGGGCTTTCCCTTATCCATCTGTCACTGGCCACACATGAGCCTACGCGGGATCACATGACAAATGCGAATTTCTGACCGCAGACAGCCAACTCATCACGGATCATACCACCCTATAACACGCACATACATGAGCAAACGCACACGCACACACACACACACACACACTCCCACCCGCCAGCCATTGAATTCTTAAGTCTTTTCTTTGCTTGCCTCTGCCAGCCCTCATGGTGATCTCTCCCCTCCTGCCTTCCTCCGGTTCCTCTGATACCCCCGTCATGCTGAGCCGTGCCACCATGAAACACACTCTTTACTCACACAGTCTCACTGGGTCTCTGTTGCTATAGCAACATGGCTACATGCTCTCTCTCTCCCCTCTCAAGTCTGTGTGGTTGTGTGGAAAAGACAGACTGTCCATGTGTCTCTATGTCGCTCTCTTTCTGGAGAGAGAGGAAGAAAACAAATTTTGTGCTACTGTAGAAAATTAGATTTTCTCTTCTGGTACTTTACCACCCAAAATATAAAGGCCCACTCTTAGCCAGCTAAATCAATCATGTTTTATGTACTATAGGTATCTTATTGAAGAATTCTTTTCTGCCAATGTGGTGCAGCTATGAGCATGTTTGACATAGCTACAAACCCCGAGGCTCTCATTTGTTTGCAAATACAAACTCATTGATTAGCTGATCCAACCAATCTATTCGGAAAAGTCCCATTAGTTAGTCCCCTACAGCTAATCAGAGCGAAACATAGATTGATCTATAATCAATCCTTGTCGTTACAGAAGGCAAAACCCATGTGAACTATGTGTATGTGCAGAGCATTGATCTTCATAGTGTAGGATAGACCGCCCTCGTACATGTCTGCCCATGCATGACGACCCTGGAGACAAACTGGGAAAGCCTTGGATCGTTCAGGTCAGACACAGGGGCGCTGCGTGTATATTGAATGACTTTCTGAATTCGTATAGAGACATCATCAATACCAAAATGGCTGGTAGCCATGCATTTGATCTTCTAGATGAGGCTTTCCTTCTGGCTTTTTTTTTTTTTGGAGTTTTCACATGGAGTGTTGTACATTAGTCAATGTCCTGCAGAAATCACATGCTCCAAATTTTCTGTAATTCAGCGCCGACACTCTGTGTGCTAAGTGATACAGCCTCATCGTGTTGCCCGGCCACTATCAGCATGCAGCACACTGAACACCAACCAAATCCAGTCAAGAAACAAATTTATGTCTGGAAAAACTGTGGACAAGCCCTTTACAAAGCCCTGCAATCCTCATAGCAGTTGTATCACCACCATACCCAGACTCAAACTGCAGAGTGCCCCAACAAATAGTGTTGCTATAATCGATATATTAACCAGTTTGTCTTAATTCGTAAGCAGTTCGATTAGTAATGCAAGGTTTCAACAGAATCTTTTTTTATATGCATATTTGCCATAAAGGTGAAACGCAATAAATATAGTGGGAAAAAAAAAGAAATGGAAGGTTTCAGCACGATAACAAATACACAGCATGAATGTGTGTCGAGCACTGACAGTGCGGCCGTGTGTGTTTTGCAGGTGTGGATGTGTCGTCCATGCACACCATGAGGACTCAGAGGCCCAGCACCATGCTGTCCGACGTCAGACAGCTGATAGCCACCGGAGGAAACCTCAACCAGCCCAACGATGACGGGGTCACTCTGGTACATAATGCAGGCATCTTTATTATCATCCTTTTGTGCGGGGGTGACACTCTTGTCTCGTCCCCCCTCCATCCCAGTCTTGTTCTGTCTCTCCTTGAACTCCACATAATAACAACTTTCTCTTTTTCTCATCTCTACTCTCTCTCTCTGTGTCTAGCTCCACATAGCCTGTGCCAGTGATTACAGAGAGGTGGTGTGTGTGTTGCTGGAGGGTGGGGCGGACCCCCACCCCACTGACAACAATTTCTGGACCCCTCTCCACTTGGCTGCCAAATATGGACAGGTAATTCACACCACGCAACTGTGCACCATTCAAACTGTTGACATTCATTAAGTCGTCCACTAATTCCAACCCATCTAGCTGCATTGATCCAATGTGACGGCGGCTGTTAATGAAAGTTGTTGAAATAATGCGGAAACTATTAATAGGAGGATTGTTACCCTGAGGGACCGGCCTCCAGCTGCCCTCCCCTCCCCCGGACTGATCAATAGGCCCAAAAAGGGCAGTTTATCAAAGCACTGCCACAGAGCAGCGCTGCATATGCATTCGTTACCGCATTTTAGATTAGCAGTTTAATGGTCTCTCTTAGAGGGAAGGAGATTGATTTCCAGATGGGGTGGGAAGCGACGGCGCCCGGCGGAATGGGTGGGTCCGGCTATGAAGAAAGGGGAAGAGATCACGTTAAAATGTTGCTGACCCAACCAGATATTAAATTACATTTCTGGGGCTGGTTGCTTGACTGCTGACAAATAGAATTTATTCATATGATATTCAGAATGCTTCTTTATTTCTTGGGTTCATCTTTCTTGAGGTCTTATTTTTTTCTTATTTTCTTATATTTTCTTCCTCTCAACCTCTGTTTTTCATTCTTGTGTGGGTTTTTTTCTCCGTCATATCTTCTTTGATTCCTTCATCCAATTACCTCTTGGCATCACCTTTAGAGTTAAGAATATATATGTATAGTAACTAGGCATGTCGTGATCAACCTTTTTTGTCTCACATCTGAGTCATGCAATATTCAGCATCTGCCAACACCGAATCCTAATCCAATTTTTTGTCTTTTTTTTCTAACAGCTGTGTAGTAGCTGTGTAAAAGCACCGCTCTGACTCAATCATTTCTTTCATAAGGTCTGTTACATCGTCTACACAAGACACACATGCAAACTGCTTGACCTACGCAAGCTGTTTGCTTACATGATACACACACATAGATCGACTCCCATAGGTCCAATCTCATGTTATACACAGTTTTTCCACATGGAGGGGGTTTTGAGAATGGCACCGTGGAGCAACATGTACTTTGCATTATGTGCCATCGCCACCTGAGTTTTGCAAAAAAAAAAAAAAAAAACTTTGGTACAAATTAATGAATTTTGCCAGATTCTTTTCAAAATGTGCTGCCATTGCCATTTGTTTTCGCAGGAACATAAGAAATCATGCCTTCTTCTAGGTTGGTTGTTACCCTTTCCCAGTTATTTTCATTTTCATCTCATTCAATATTGGTTTGGTACACTCTTGCCCACACACACAAACACAAAGTACTTACATAAACACACACACTGGCACGAATGCAAAAATCCACAGGACAGGAATCAGCTTACTTGTTCTCTGTTTCTCCCTCTTTCCCCGCATTCCAGACTGTCTGCACAAGCACTGCCTATATATATTAAAGTGTATAACTGTGTGTGGGCGTGCGCGTGTGTGTGTGTATGGTATGCATAAGTGTACCTGACTTAAGAGTAGCAGGGTGGAGGAATGGAGAATCGATTAAATTTCCTCTGCAGTGCTAAATCACCTCAGCCCTCAACACTTTACTCCCTGCTTACTTCAGAGGTGCCAATGCTTTGCTGCCTGCATACCAACTAGTCACTGAGCCACAGCCTTTCTCACCGCTCGTGTCCTCCAGCCACACCCTCACAGCCGGCCTGACACTCGCATGTCAGCAACATTATGCATCATGGACTTAAGTTGTGTATTTCTGTCTCGCCATGTAAATCACAGGAGCCCACGGTTGCCTGGAAACACTGGCCGGCCGACTGTAAAACTAGCTGGTACATTAAACCCAAAGACCCCTCTTAGAGTTTCAGAGTGAGGCTGGTGTTTCACAGGCATGTGTAGTAGACTGACCCTTTAAGAACATGTATGACCCTATTACTGCAGCTAATTAAGCTTCCATTTCTCAATCCTCTGACGAGTTAGACCCTGCCCCATAGCTCCTTTGGTCTAAGCTGCTGCTTTTCAAATTGGGTACTCTTGCGGGATGAATTTTGCATACTTTTGTGCAGCCTTCTTCTAGCAATAAAAGACAGGGTCAAAATGACTCGGCTTAATTCAGTCTGTTTTGAAGTGAAATTGAAGGTTCTTGTGAAAGGCAGCTCAGCAACCAGCAGCCTCATACAAAGTTAAAATTTCCCACATAAAAACTTTAACATTAATCTGCAGAATAATTTGCAGGTCCATTAGGTAATATTATGGTGACCCACATTTGGGCCCTGATCATACTTTGGGAAATAAAGTCTGTTTTATGTCACAGCAATAAAAAAGGGATGAAATATACCCGACTCTGCAGGAGGAGGATATTGCCTCTTTGCTGATTCCCGTATACTTATGACCTTTCCCTGGTCCTCATGTGAACTTTGACCCGTCAACGGGTTCAGAGCTCACAGACCCAGTGACATGTTGTCGGTATTTATAGGGTGCTGGGTGTATGGCCGGCGGGCATGCTTTTGACTCATAGCCCAACAGCTGTTGGCGAGGGTCAGAGCCAGCCAGCTGAATGTGCCGTGTCACTCTCCTCTGCGCTGGAAGAGATGCCCTCATTACTGCAGAGCAGATATGCTAACACAGGCTACAGTCTCTCAAAGCTTTTTGATGTCTTTGAGCTCGGACTCTCACAAAAGAGCCAGGTGGTCATCTATGCATGTCAATAGTTTGTATTTATTCATTTATTTTTAACCCAAAGACTCTCAGGAGCCACTAGTTTACAGGATGTGTTTAAGATCTGACATCAGACCAGAATGGCAAAGGGTATGGAGTCTGGAGAGCCACTTTGGAACAGATCTTTGTTATGATTGCGGAACACCGTTTTGGTGCCAAGCGATCGTGTTTCCCGATGCTGATGACTGACATCTGCCACTTTGCTCAAATTAGTCTTTCTCAATCAAGCCCTAAAGCAAACTTTGAACAAAGAGCATTTGAATCAAGTCATAATAGTGAGATCACTCCTTGCTGCAAGACTTAAAAGGAGAATTAATTGGTTCGACCAGTGATTCAAAGGCCAGGGGTCCTTGAGGGCCTTCCACAGGATCTGCAGCAAAATGAGGAACAGTTTGATTTCACTGACTGTCCTACAGTATAAAAAATTTATCAATGACTGCTTTAATATTATGTTTTAATCTTAAATTTTGCCAGTGTTCAAGTATGACATTTAAACAATTTAATACTTAACAAAAGCCAAAAATATCTTTTCATATCAGGCTCCCATGAGCAAAATCATGTCAAATTGGGTGGAAGAAGTAACTTAATGAAAGTGGGATCCAGAGTATGAAAAAGTTTGAAAACCTCTGTGGTTGGTTAATGACTAGCAACAGTGGATCTCAGCTAAACCTTGAAGTCTTAAAACTTGAGTAATGTGAGATGGATTGTTTGTTGTGCATATTTCTCAGTCACATCCATCTCACTTTCATTAAGGGCATCTGAATAGCATGGATTGCATTTATCGGGCTAAGACAGTTAGTCATACATCTCACCGAGCAGCGCGGAAGATCCCCGTCCTTCATCAACAAATGGAGTCGTGCTTCAGACGCCCCAACACATCACGTATGCTCACCATCACACCCATCAGCCTTCACAGATCACACAATGCAGCGCACTTGTGAGATCAGACGCGACACAGACGTCGCTCCTTTAAGGAGACAAAGGGAGAGGTGGGAAACAGGGTGAGCGAGAAGGAGAGGGAACAGAGATCCAGTCAGGAAATTCAGAGAACGAGAGCCTGTGGGAGGGTGGATCAAAGGGAAAAAAAAACCTACGCTGAATTCATTTATGGC
Organism: Holocentrus rufus; assembly: GCA_900302615.1. NCBI lineage: Eukaryota > Metazoa > Chordata > Actinopteri > Holocentriformes > Holocentridae > Holocentrus > Holocentrus rufus. The sequence goes on from OMLF01027577.1 coordinate 19,862, forward strand.
ACAGTATACATAGATGACAGCCATGACATGACATTGTGTGCTATAATGAGGACAGACGTCTGTGGGGGTCCTCCGCCGTGACATGTGATGGAGGATGGCTGCAGTCACTTGGTCATTAAAGGACCTCTTCTGTCAGGGATAAAACCTATCATCTGTCACATACAATGCATGTACCTGCTGCTTTTAGCTTAAAGCCCGGGTCTGTGTCACGGTGCGTCTTATCCACATCTGCACCATGGCAGGAAATATGTGAATAGCCATCTCCTCTGACCCATATCCAAGGAAAAGAAAAACCATTTGGAATCTGCATTGAAAGGCTTTGTTCACCCAAGATTGCTGTTTGTACTGGTGGTTGGAGAATCTTAAGAGTGGCTTATAGCTGTGCTTTGGTGTGACCTAGATATGTTTGGATTTTTGTAGGCTCTAATGAAAATGGGTGTGGGTGTTTCTCCCCTCTCTTCCTACAGACAAGCATCGTTAGCCAGCTCCTGAGGCACAGAGCAAACCCCACTCTGTTGAACTGCAACCAAGACAAGCCTTCAGGTAACACATTTAGGCAGTCGCACATGAACACATAGAGACACACACACACACACACTCACAAATAGCAAGCATGTGGTAATGAAGCAGACAAATGGATTTTGACTTGCTTAGTTGAGCTTTTTCAACTGCATCAATAATCTCTGTGATAATGTGATACACACTTACCAACACACACTGGTCTTCTCACATCTGTGTGTGTGTGTGTGTGTGTGTGTGTGAGAGAGAGCTTCAGCCTCTTGAGAGAAACCTCATTCATTAATGAAAGATAACACTAACACCTTACACATGCCGGTACACACATGTGCAGATGCGTCCAGATTAAATTTGAGGTATTAGCGATAATCATGGGGGGCCGATGTGATTAATTTCCTAATGAGCATGGAGGTAGAGTATCATTAGCCATTATTGTTTCTTCAGGAGGAATACGAGACCACTAGAGCATGTCTGAAATAACACAGAGCACCCTTGATTTAATATGGGCGGTGGGTGATAACGGAACAGTTTATTTTTCCTCTCTTCTGTTTTTGAAACATTGATTAAGAATATAAGGTGGCAGAATCTTTCCATATACAACATATTGGGGAAAAAGCCACTCAAATCGTCGCTTTTTTAGGAACACATTTCAATAACTGAACCATTGCAAAGCCTGTGCTGGAACCAGTGCAATGTGGGAGACTCTTATTGAATACTAAAGAAGCTCTGCGTGATCACCGCAAATCTCTGCGTTGTCTCGTCTGATATTGATGAAGAAGAGCGCCGGCTCCCTCCGACCTCTCCTTTGTGGAGTCGGACACGGTGGCTGCCTCTCCCGAGCGCTCGCTCCCATGGCTTGATCACATCTCCGACTGCCTCGCTCCGGCCTTAATCAATAGCCCATTCTACAGTGTAGGCTTAACTCGGGGAAGAAAGAGACACCACCTAGAGACTGGGACAATCCCCCCCTTTTCACTTAGAAGCCCCCCCCTCCACTCGCCCTCTCAACAGGCGCATTGAGGAAAGAGGGTGCGATAGCGAGATGGGAGTCTAGGGGGTTGTCAGTCACACAGAAATAAAAGACAGGATAAAGCCGTTCCTCTCCCCTGTGCCCTGTTAGACCTCATTACAGACAGGGGCGATCTTAACTCCCCCTGTCTCTTAAGCAGAG
>OMLF01027577.1:21568-35133 GCA_900302615.1 Holocentrus rufus
TCGATCCGCAGCGGGGTTCACATTCTGCCTCGGCGCGGGCTCATCCATACGGATTTTGAGGGGCGCTGACAGGGGGGGCGATAGAAGGGAGAGCGGAGGGATGTACTCGCCTGTGTTTTAGAGCTCAGAGGCTTAAGGTATTATTCTCTGTAGCTAAAAACAGTTTTGGGCCCCCGTTGCTGTTTTGGAAATCAATATTTTTTTGCACCAATATAAAGGTGGGAATCTGCAGAAGCTATCATTTTTAACATGAACGCTCCCCAAACTCCCTGAACGCATCGGTCCCTGCCATGTTTTCTGGACCTTGACTGATACCTTCGAGGCTCTAAGAATCATCTCACTGATTTATTTTTTTTGATATACGTCACAGTGAGCCGGTTAAGACTGTAGCTTAGGCAAGAATAGACTAAATTTAGATGAAGAATTGGGGACAGTCACTTTCAAAAGATCTGCTCACTGCAATGCTCGTCTGACAAATATATCAATAGGATTACAGATGGAGTTTTGTCCCTCAAATGTTGCCTGAAAAAGAGTGCCAGGCTTGAAATGCATTCAGTAGCTGCTTAACCATGCCTGTTTTGTATTCATTTCTTGCTTTGAAGTGCTTGTGACACATACACTGGTGATAGGAAATAATTTGTGGGTTTTGTGCATTATACGCTTTCCCATCTATTCTGTTTCATGCAGTGAGAACCTATTTTTCTTTTTATGCGTCTCCCTCGAATGCATAAATTTTAGACATTCAAAAACTGACTTGAACCTGAGAAATATATAGCTATTATAAGTTTTGGTCTATATAGCGTTCCATTTTAGCTCTATGAATTTTACTTATCTTATAATGCGTCATGTGTCCAGACATTGCTGCATCAGAGCCCATTACTGACATGCTGCTGAAGGCAGAGGAAAGCTGGCTCCAGAGACTGAAGGATCCCTCCGCTCCTCTGCCCTCCACCAACCGACGCTACGACGGGGGGTCACACGACCTCGAGCACTTGTGAGTTTAGAGTTTCACAACTGTTGTCTTAGGTTTACTCCACTGAGAGCTTGTAAATGGTGTTTCCTTTCCCCCCCTTTCTCTCTCTGTTCACTTCATGCTCTATCTCTCAAATGAATTTCTCATCCCTCCGTCTCTCTCTCTTTCCCGACTCTTTGCCGCCCCACCTTTCTCACAGGAACCCCTTCGGTTTCCCCATGTCCAAGCCGGACGGTCTGCTGGAGAAGTGTGCCATGTTCAGAGATGCAGGCGGGGCTCTGAGCCGGCAACCGTCCCAGGACAACGGGCTGGATGGGCCCTTCAGCTCTGCAGCCGGCAAACCGGAACAGGTATGAAGGCGGAGGATTCAAAATGAGAGATCTGTCAAAGCAGCAGCAATCAAGTGTGTAGTTTTACCAGCAAAATCCACATGATTATTGCTCTTCAATGATGTGCCATTTAGGCCCAAGAGTGTGTGAAACTTGTTGAAGTGAAATCCTGCTGACTTCTGGCTGATTGGGTGCCTCTGTTCTAGCCTGGGCTTCTAAATTTAACGCTCTTGTAACATAACCATCCACTTTTATTATGTAAAATACTCCCAGGGTCACAGTTGAGTGTGGGCAGCCTGCTGCAGGAGTGTTCATTACTCTGCGCTCAATATCTCATCCTGCGTTTTTCCCCAGGTGAAGCTGATGCCCCCGGCGCCCAACGATGACCTGGCGTCGCTCAGTGAGCTGACTGACAGCAGCCTGCTCTACGAGATGCAGAAGCGCTTCGGCAACGACCAAATCTACGTAGGCCTCCCCTCCCCCATCCCCAAACCGCTTCAGTACACAACCAAGCTGAACACAAAGAGTCCCACTCAGCATTAAAGATGCATTAAAATCCACAGAGAAACACAAACACACATTCTCTCTCGGGCATATCTGGGTCAGTCTAGCTATTTACTTGTAGTGGAGTGTTGTTTGTGTTCTGGGAATTGGAGTATGATGTTATGATCACATCACACATACTTTAAACCCACGAGACATGATTGAACCCATCAGGAGAAATCCCCTCCAACATACTTACTCTCTCTCACACACTTCACACACAAGAATCACACATACCTTCTCCTTGTTAGACCATTGTGAAGCTTTGTGATTTCTGGTACTGTTGCAGCCAACAGTTGGTGACAAATAGATCTTCGAGCAAGAAGTCTCTGCTAGTCTCAGTAGTTTGGCTCTAGCCTGGGAATAGATTATAGCCTGACTACCCATCTCATCTTAAAGGATATGTTTTGTATTTTTCAGCCCAGGCCGTATTAAAATGTTGATTCCCATCATTTATAACCACACATGGCGCAACCTCGTGGTTTTCTTGTTGCTAAAGCAAGGTTTGAGGTTGTAGTGATATGTACTATTATAAATGATGGGATATGGCCTGGGTTGAAAAATACCCAACCTATCTTTTAAGGTAATTCCCCCAACTTGATGTTTGTATGGGACCAGGAGCTGCACTCTGAGTATCATTGCAGGAGACTGACCGCCATGGATCTGAGGCCAGGTCGGGGAGGAGATTGAATGCACCCACTCACACACTCAGCACTGGTTGCAGTTTCCCTAAGTTGCAAAATCAATACCATTTTGATCGATGGAAAAAGAAAAATCCATAGCTATATTCAGGAGTAGAATACCTTCATCTCCAACGATTGGTCCATTTAAAAAAAAAAAAAGAAAAAAAAAACTTTCATTTTCTTCTTTCCCCTAAATCTGAAGCCCGGTCTATATTTCTCCATGGGGACTGAGCTCTATAAAGACTGGAACCAGATCAATGTAGAGCTACCGGGTGCATTCTCTTCTCTGTAGAGAGGCTCTAATAGTCTATTATTATGGAAACCCAGATGGGCGACAGGCAGTACAGTTAGCCACAGCAGGGGATGGAGATGAGGGAGGGTGAAGGGATGACAAGGAGGGAAGTGGAGTGGTGGATGAAAAAAGAGATACTATTAAAGCCCATAATAATGAGGGCTGGATGCCGAGGAAGGCACAGTCCAGATGGAGACAGGGAATGATTAGCAAGAAGCAACAAAGTAAGAAAGGTGACCCTCGGAGGAGGCTTGATCTGATTTAATTCAGTCGGACTCGAATGGATTCAGTGTCATGGACTTACAGGACGCAGCCATCCACTATGTTGCATTTTGTGTATAACAATGAAATTCATAAACATAAGCCAGGTATCATGAAAAACAACTTACATTGGCATTCTGCCTCCACTTTAAAAGTTTGCCACACAGAATCCACTTTCCATTTCGAGTTCTATGATCATCCAACAGAAATAAATTACAGTTCACTTCTCAGCTCACCAAGTAAACGGGCATAAAATCAATTTCCTTTTCAATATCTCCCAAATCTCACTGCAAAAATATTCTATCCCCTGGTGCACCACTGAAATGTTTTTTTCTATAGCTATAGCTATGGATCAATGGTGGAAAAAATCCTGAAATCTTTGATTTAAGTAAAAGTACAAATACCACAATGGAAAAATACTCCATTAAAAGTGAAAATCCTGCATTCACAGTTTTTCAAAAGTGAAAGTATAGAAGCATCAGCAATAAAATGAAATTATCAGAAGTTACTGTGAAGAACAGTTCTTTTCGGAGTGTTAAATTATTGATGCATTAATCTGTAAGTATTTTAATGTTGTATGTCTTACTGCTTCATGTTAGCTAGTTTCAACTCTAACAGCACACCACATTTTATGTTTTGCATATAAAGGCTCATTTTGCAAAGTAGAGTATCTGTAGCTATCAGATTAATGAAGTGGGGTAAAAGTGTAATAATACACATCCTCACATAAATGGAAATATTCTAATAAAGGGTCAATACCTTAAAACTGTGCTTGAGTGCAGTACTCGAGTAGATGGTCTTCCTCTGTAAATGGTAATATAAGTGACCTTGTGGAAATAACATAGGACAGCATGAGAAGGAGGTGAGGAAAGCTGCGAGATGTGGAGAAAGAGAGGGACAGTATTAGGGGGAGGACAAAGGCAGTGAATGGTCCATATGTTCCCAGCAGGGTGGTCAGATACAGGGCTTTGATGAGTGGTCTGCTACCTTCTGCCAGGATAGAGGGACCACTGCACCGCCAAACCCCTGAGGAGAGCAGCAAGGAATTGGGGAAGGATATGAGAGTCAGGAGGCATTAATGATGGTGGGACAATTGGCAGGCATATCACGAGATAAAACAACGGACTCAGTGGTGAAGTAGCTCGCAGCTTTAGGATAGTTTAACCCAGGTAAAACACACAAAACATTAGCGCGGTAATGTGAGACTGGATTCTGCCGGGCATCCACAGGCAATGGGAACTTGTTCAAGTCATTAACCTTGAGCCTGGTCGCGAGGACGGAGCAGCATGTTAGAGAATGTTCGCACTGCCAGCTCTCTCTCGAGGGACACGGCGTTTAGCTGTTAGCTTTCAAACAGCCTCTGGGACTCTGTGTGAGAAACAGAGGGTTAGCAGTTTAGCTGAAAGGGTCAGACATTGGGGGGTTGGTGGATCGTATCTAAATGGCCTCGGGGCCTGTGTGTACACTATGTGGGAGGGCAGATTTGTTGTTTTTATTGGAAAAAGGTTATTAGTCAGGTTATCATCAGAGGTCCCCCTCTGCCATTAGATAAGCATAACCTCAAGATACTGGCAATATCACAATATTATCAGTGTTGATGTCAAGGAAAGACTGGGAAAGGACTGGTGTATTCAGGTCAACACTTGTCCTTGGTCTTCTTCTCTGGAGAAATTAGACTTAGTGCTAGCCCTTGGCAATCAGTAGTTAATTATGACCCAGCCCTCCTCAGGCCTCCCTGTACACTCTCATGCCTAAAAGATAAACCCTTAACAGTATTTGTCTTGGTGTCAAGGCTAAAAGAATACAGAGTGCAAGGCATAAATAATTCAGGTGTATTGTTTTTCCCTTTTTTTATAGACCTATATTGGACACATCCTTCTGCTTGTCAATCCAAACAAAGAGCTGCCCATCTACTCCAATTTGGTAAGCATACACCATAACTATCTATATCTCACAGAGGCTCACAGGATGCGCTCAGAACACCAGTTTAGCTTGTCTAATGCATTTGAAATGTTTACATCTTTGTATTTGATAATACATGCTTTCAAGCGTACCTTGGTATTTTACCGGCTATTTATTGTCCATGCAGAATTATACAGGAAGAGGCAGGTTGGCTGTATAATTAGCAGAGCATGAATGGATGAAATGGACCTTCATGTGGCTGATAAATAATGCAGCCTTCCTGTCAGTGATACACAGTGCAAGGCTGACTATGCACCAGCCATGGAAGAGAGGGATCCAGTTTAGCCAGGCGCATGCAACACACACACACACATACACACACATGCACCTACATACATGCACACACAAATGCATACATGCACACACAGATACAGAGTTTTATACAATCACAAAATATCTACATCGCTGCCCTGCTGTATATTAAGAACTCATTTCAAAACCACTAAATATTTACATAAAATCTTAGCCTTATATTCATTTTTCAAATTCAAAATTTAAGGAAGTAGTGTCTCCAAAAAGCATCTGCATTTTGTCAGTAAGATATCTACCATCTTTCAAAAAGGCACCATCATTTGTTGGTGTTGTCATATCCGTCATTTAGTAAGTGTAGGTGTCACTTTTTCTCACATGTGAATTGTTAATTGTGGACTGAAGCTTTCTACATGTCCTCAGCCCCTATTGTAGCTGAACTGAAAGGAGCTCAAACACGTTGTGTGCACTGAATAGGAAAAGAAATGTGAGATGACAGTGTGTCCATCACACAGTCCAGTGTGTAATGCCAGCTGAAGGTTTGCCCGTGTGGACCCAGGAGGGGTTAGATGGCTCGGAGGAGACATCTACTGCTGCCATGACAGAGCGAAGCCAAGCCCCCTCTGGCCGTCCCATCCCTGCCCGTAGCTGGACTCACTCCAGCCATCAATACCCGTCTGAGAGGGTGTGTGGAGCAACCGGGAGGAGCCAGAATGAGAAGGACATATGTCACAACATGTGTGATCTGCTGGCCGTCTGTCACCCCCTCTGGTCTGGGCGTCCACTCCCCACCCTCCTCTTCCCCTCTTGCACTTCCACCGCCATGACACTGGCACACATCTGCTGGACTGGTGGCAAAGGTTCAGACAGCTTGTGACTTTTTATGTTCAACCAGCACCAACGGCATGGAATGAAACCGTGGAGAACGGGATGGCTTGTTGTCGCGCACAATTGAACACCAGGGAAGGGACTGGGCTCGGCCCGTCCTTCCATCATGCACGATTTCTGAGCCTCTGCTGGCTTGTATTGGTTCAAACTTAGTGGAGTGATGGATTTTGATGCCGGGGTTCAGCATTTAGAACTTAAACCTGGTTGGCCCATCACAGATCCACCACAAGGCAGCAATAGGCTTCACACTCAAAATTGTGGACGCTGTTGGGTCAAATTTGACGAGCCTTTGAGGAATGATGCATTTTTACATTGATAACCAGTATCCACAAAATGATACTGATTGACCCACCACAGCGCCACCAACAGGCCAAAAAGTCTTTTGAAATGGACACTAAGCTTGACAGTTTCCAATTGACGCCTAATCGATCTCTTAGTCTCTCTGGGTTGGGTTACTTAGTCATAGGGAGTGGTAAACCACACCTTGTCAGTGAGCTGGATGCACATACATTCACACATACAGTCGATGCAAAGGTACAGTCAACGTGGTTTCACTCTACAGCTGAAACTCCATCTGTCGCCCTGCTCGGCCCAGGCGTGTATCGATGTTACATAAGGGTGTAATCCGATGCTGTTCACTGTGAGGGACTCTGCCTCTCTCTCTCTCTCTCTCTCAGGTCAGCCAGCTGTACCTGAGCTCCACAGGTCGCTTGTGCTCCTCTCTGCCGCCCCACATCTTCTCCTCAGCAGAGAGGGCTTATCACATGATGCTGCAGGAGAGACGTCCGCAGTGTTTCATCCTCAGGTACACTCTTCCACACACACACACACACAGATATGCAAACTCCACGCCTTGTGTTATGGGACAGAACATCAACAGAGCGGAGTAATTCAGCAAACGTGAAGGATGAAGTCAGGCCAGCCACCTGGTATGTCCACGCCCTCCTCCCACACTCCTGTTAAACACTCCCTGTGAGATTAATAACTCTCAGCCTGAGCCGGGCTCCAGACCTGCTCGGCGCTTACGGAGAGATGGATGTGTTCTTGGAGCGCTGCAGCGTCCCGCTCTTTGTCCTCGGCTGGACGGAGGCAGCTCCCTGATTGCAATTAAATCCCGTTCCGGCTTTCCAGCAACATTCCCGCTGAGTTGCAACCAATCTGGCAGAGAGTTAATGCACCCTGGCCGCAGGCTATCCATCACACACACACACACACACACAAGCATGCACACAGCTTCAGCATTACATACCACGCCTCTGTTCTCTGTTGGGCTGGAGGCATCAAAATGTTCAGTACCCTCAAGGACACTGGACACTTTCGCACCTCCTCTCTTTCTCTTTTTCCTCATTTTTTCCTGCTTTAATATTCTTTCTTCTTTTCTCTCATCCTTTGTCTCTTTTTCTTTCTCTTTCTATCTTGCTCTCAATCACACTTTCTTCTCTTCGTCTCTCTCTCTCTCGCTCTTTCTCTATTCCTCCCTCTTTCTTTTCCTCACTTTTCTGTCTTGCTCTCCATCACGCTGTCTCACCCCTTCTCTTTCATTCATTTTCTCCCACTCACTCTCCTGCCATTGACACACACACACGACACACACAAGCACCAACATGTACACACCCCTGCACTTTTACAGGCAATCAGTGGCCCTGATCGCCGGAGGCAACTGCACTAACAAAATGCCCTTGAAATCTAATAAAAACCAGTAAATGAAAAGAGAGGGGAAAGGCCTTTGGACTTTGCACATGGTGGAGCTGTTAGCAGGAAATATAAAACACACATCCACCCACACACAAACAGCGCACCACCACAGCACACCGCGGTCATTAGTAAAGGCTTATGACCTTCTGAAGCCATCTGCTTGGTGTTACTGTGCCGGTCTCAACTCACTGCATGTCATTGTGTGTCGGGGCATGTACTGTAGAGGTACCTTATGTCAAGTCCCATATCCACTAGATGCCAAATTAGAAACAAGCTTCCGCTGCCAGAGACGTTGTGGCAGTAACAGTGTATAGGAGGTGGCCGTGGATGGAGCAGGGGTGGTGTCACCAGTGAGGGGGGGGTAGACGGTGAGTATGAAGGGAGGGGGTGCGTGACGGGGTCATGTCAGATGGGTGGAGACGTGTGACCGAGGTGACAGATGTAGGAAACACCCCAGTGACTCATGCCTCACGCCCATTCATCTGAGACACAAAGAAGAATGATAATGTGCACATGCAGGAATGCAAACGTTTCATTTTTATTCCAACAGACTTTGCCTCCAGCCTCCACCCAATACCAGTGTTTGCATTTTTCTGTCTCCTTTCTCTTGATGTGTTGCTAACAGCAAGATAAAACAAGAACAGTGAAAACAATGATGATGAATGAAAATGCCAACCCCCAATATCGATATCGTGATAACAATAGTGCTTCCATAAGATACTGACACACAAGAGATCACAAGTAATGTGGATATGATGACCAAGCAGGTGGAGGCAGGTAATAGAATAGCTAAAACAGTCATGACTTTACTGTAATGCAGCCTGTAAAACCAGGAAAAGACGACACTTGCACCATATCATGATGTCACAATACCCCAAATCCCAGATGATGTTCCAGATGATCACCGTATTGATACAATATCGATACATCACCCAGTCCTAGGTTTAAATTATGGCTATTAAATGCCTTTATTATAGTGTAAAATGACTCTTTCTGTGTCTCTCTCTGCAGTGGTGAGAGTGGGTCTGGGAAAACAGAGGCCTGTAAGCACATAGTGAGACACCTGACCGCCCACTCCAGCCCCAAAGGCTTTGCTCTGGAGCCCAGGATGAAACACGTAAGTCTGGACGTCTCCCCCCTGAGCATCACAGGCAAGACAGTCGGGCAATTTATGATTCAAGAAGCCGTCTGCTGGGGCTTCCCGGCAGCTCTGTTGACTAAAGTGCACGCAGGGAACCGCGATGTCCCGGGTTTAAATCTGACCTGGGGCCTTTGTTGCGTGTCATCCTCTCATCTCTCCCAAGTCATGCCTCTCGACTTGGAATGATGGAATCAAGGCCGAAAAATCCCCCCTCCCAAAAAAAGAGAAACAAATAAACCCAAACAAACAAAAAAAGCATAAATAATCTACTGTGTTGTTTTATTTAAACTCCATGCTTACTACCATCAAAGTCCTCATCAGCAGGCTTGTGAATGTTCTGTTTGTTCTCCAAGGCGAGGCACTGACAGCAGCTTACTTCCTCTCTTCCCTCTGCTCGTGTTTTTTTTTTTTTTTTTTTTTTTTTTTTTTTTTTTTTTTTGTTCCTTCCCCCTGTCGTCGCTGTGATCAAATAAACCCAATAGCAGACAGTGTAGACAAGCCGAGTTCTTAGCTCGGCGAACGTCTCCTACTGTTCTTCTGTTGCTGCGGTGGAGGAGAGAATAGATATATGGATTAGTTCACCACAGTATGGGGCCCTTTGCTCGTCACAAGCTACTACCCCTTTCTTCTGCATCCGAGGCATCATTTGACCATTCAGCCCGCGTGATTGAATCGTTTTACTCTTGACATAGGTGACCATATTTATATGGTGTCAGTTCTTTCGGACAAAACCATTTGCAGAGGAACGGTTTGAGCGTTATTCTCAAAAAGGAGTGCATTCTCCTTTTGTCATGCAGCCTGATGAGAGAGCATTGACAAAAAAATGGTAGCAGAGCACAAAAGAGCAAGAAATATCTATAACTCTTCCATAGCTCATTTAGCAGTGAATGGGGAAACACTAAAAGCATGAAACATTTTGAAAGAATAGGCAATGACCAGCAGTCACTGTAAGGAACGACACAATCGACATCTATTTTTGAGAGAATAAAATGGTTTCAGCAAAGAATTCTGTCTCCTCTTTGTACTTGTCATTTAGGGCCTCTTTTTGAGCTCTCAAATCATTGATCCTGGTCTTAGTGTACAGTATTCCCCATTGCAGCTGTGTGGAATATGAATGGCTTTGCAGTGCCTGACAGACAATTTGCTGGCTCTCTACCCAGCCTTCCAGTTGGGTAACAGAGCAGTGTGTAACCTGGGAGTACAAGTGCTGTGTTCTGATGAAGTCATCGTTATGTAGTCAATATCTGGGTCAGCTCAGTCTCTGATCATCCTGGGACATGAGTGATGTGGAGCACGCAGATGATGGAGACATGTTGACACCTAGTGGTGGGAACTGGAATGACAGCAGGAGTCCCACTGCACCACACACATTGTTGTTTTGTTTCACCCTGATTCAACCGATGATTTTTTTTTGTTTTTTTCTAAAATTTCTAAAATATATAGTTTCCTTCATTTTTATGTGATGTGCAGGTGAACTGTATTCTGGAGGCCTTTGGTCATGCCAAGACCCCAAGGAATAACAACTCCAGCCGCTTCATCAAACTGTTCACCATGCAGTTCTGTGACAAGAGGAGGACGCTGCTCCGAGGTAACCTACATTTCTGGACTGGCTGTTTGTTATTCAAACTTCACTTCTTTATTTTTTTACTGTATTTTATTTATTTATTAATTTATTTATTAGTTCATTACTTGTTTGTTTATTGTATTTCACTCTTTCATTCATTTCTACAAAAATCCCCGGCATATAAACAATGTTGGTTGGAATATAGAAAGATGAGAACAGGGGTCAAGACTTAGGACATGGTAAAAAATGTGTTTCCATTGCATTCTGGAAAACAGTCCATATCCTAGCAGAGATTTTATGATATTTGGAATAAGATGCCTCTATAGAGCTTTCTATCCCACACATGATTACCCTTGTATATATGAATATGGTTCAGTCTTATTCTGGTATCTTGTCATTAGGGAAACACTGTGACTGAATCACTGCAAATGTGATTTGATGATACATGGGCCTTCGAAGTTGTAATACTTGAATTTGCTTACTCACACGATGCTGTTTTAAATGAGCCCATGTGTAATGGTGAAATATATGTAACCTTATCACCAGCAGGAGGCAGTAGAACTCCATGTGTTAAGTATCAGGGTTCATCTACTTGTGCTCCATTTTAACAGCTGTCCTTACATTCACCTCGTTTTACCCCAAGTGAACTAGACTCCCAGTGAACAGGGACCATGTTCTGACGGCTCTTGCCAGTTCTTTCTTGCTTTAATTTGCACGTTACTGAGATTAAAATGCACAACATATTTTATGCTTAAGCCCGTGTGTACACCTACATGCTGGAGAAGTCCCGTCTGGTCCACCTGCCTCATCACCAACACAGCTTCAACATCTTTTATCTGATGGCCAAGGGCCTGTCCCCTGAGGAGAAGAGTGCACTTTACCTCAACAACGTCCTGGCTCACAGGTACAGTGTGCAAATGATTGGCTCACTAAATCCCTGGTGAGCTACAGACGATGGGTGGTGGCGGTGGGTGACCTGGTGCACAGAAGCTGTATGGGTTACAGTGGAGAATTTGAGAGTCACATGGCTTAAATACAATTTCAGAGGATTTTCCACCGCACAAAAAAAAAAAAAAAAAACTCTGGAGGAAACACTGGCTCACACACAGTACAAGCACAGTCTAGACCTCAAATAACCTAACTAGCTCTCAAAAATTTGTACAATTCAGTCATGGTTTGGGTTGGCAATCATTTATTTCTGATATCCTCATTTGCTTTAACCTCATAATTGTCCACTGGTGCAAACCTCAAGCAATAAATACAACTTCTTTTCTGCTAACACAGTGAGCCTGTGTTTGTCTGGCTAATGTCATAGGAAATAGGCTAAGTAGGCCACCAGTGGAGAATAGAGTGGCTTATTTAAGTCTCTCACCCAAAGTAGCCCTTCTTTTTTCTACCCAAATACAGCCTGTTTTTGTGTTTGTATATTTATATGCGTGCATATCTGTGCTTGTATCTGTTGGTGTGTGCGTGGCCGTGTTTGCACATTCCAACTTGTGCGTGCTCTTATTTGTAAAGTGACACTGCGAGCGCGTGTTACTGTTGCATCAACAACCCTTTGTACACAACTGGGATAACCACTGACCTGAATTGGGCTGTTTTGGAGCCTTGAAGCACGCTAGCCGCTCTGGCATCACACCATGCCATCATTCCCCGCTGTCTCCCTGCGTGGTGCGCACGATCCACTTCTCCTCATTTAAACCCTGTCCTCCCCTTCCCCGCTCCCTCAAAGCCCTCGCCCTCACCCCCTCCTCATCACGATCTCATTTTCATTCGGTGGAGGAATGTGACTATGGCTGTATGTCACTTTGCATGAAAGCACCTCGTAAATCTTAGGGGCTTGTGTCTCTCTCATCCGAAGAAATGCACATAAATCCCCATCATGCACATGGCTGCATATTTTGAGCAGATGCCCCTGTCTGTTTAGTTCAATCATAGGGCCAAGCTTCTCCCTAGTCCTTTATGTTATTAGGTATTTGTGCGTATTTTCTAAAGTATGGTTTTGTAGTGCAAGTTTCATTAGCTGTTTCTCTTTTCTGTCTTTCCTGTAGGTATCTGAGTGGAAAACTTGCAGGAGAAAACCCTCCAGTGGCGACCGCCTCGACCCAGAGCAGGGAGCGCCTCGCTGCCCTCAAACAGGCCCTGCAAGCTTTGGGCTTCAATAAACAGGTACTGAATGGCACAGCGTACAGTTTCTGCTGAACCTGTTCACTCCAAGGTGCCTCACAGGAGGGGGCTCTCAGGTGTTTCCATGTCCCAGATCCCCAAATGGACACATGGGAGATTTTCTAGGTGTTGATATAGTTTTGAAATGTATAAATCTCTGCACATTGAGTTGCGAGGTAATATTGGTAAGAGAGAAACCTATGATAAAAAAAAATCACTGTTATACATTCTCTATTTGTGATTTGCAATGAATTATACTTAACAGCACATCTTCATCATCAGGACTCAATTATCAAATCACATATTTTTTCTGCATTTTTTGTCAGTTGATACTAAATGGTCCTTACTTAAATCAACCCTCTGCAGTCATGATTATTGTAGCTTTAAATTAAAAAAAGAAAAAATGGGGCCCTGCTGCCTGTATTTTTACATTTTTATCCTGAGTGTCCCCAGTGGGAATCCAACCCTGATCCCTTACAGTGTTAATACTACACTGGACCTGTTACGCCATACACAGGCTCTACAAAGCAGTTACACCCCTCCAGAGACACTTGCACTTTACACCTAAACCGTAGCACTTTCTGAGTGTTTGAATTATGCATCTGAAGGGCGCGCTGAGCCACATGTGAAATGTGAGCGAACATGAAGGACACGGGGTTGATTTAGGGCACGCGGTGTCGCGTTCGCGCGGCCTGTCACGGTACAGCCCGTCCGGGACTGCTGCCGCGTCGCATGTACGGCGCGAGCGTGTTCCCTGCACATTATCGGCGTCTATTCTTAGATTCCCAGTCAGCATCTGTCAGCAGTGAATGACCACCA
>OMLF01027578.1:0-10157 GCA_900302615.1 Holocentrus rufus
TCACACACATCAAACGCACATCAAATGCAAAGGAAACACACATGCAAGCACGTATGTTCTCATCCACTCAGACACACAAAGAGTATAGGTGTGTTCGCGGCTGTGTGAATTGTGTGTGTATGGCATGTGTAATATATACATATACTTAACATGTGTGTTTGCATGTGTGTGTGTTGTGTGTGTGTGTGTGTGTGTGTGTGTGTGCGGGTTCCTAGTAACAATCTCCACACCACAGGCTTCCAGTCCCTGCTGATCACTTCCATGTGTTTGGTATTGGCCGTCCAGTGGTGAAACCTACCTTTTCCAACACAGTGGCATCCCCCAAAATGTCATTTTCTGCAAAAGCAGCCGTAGGAAAGGAAACCATAGACCATACAGTATCATGAGGTCATACATTTTTAGCATGGGTTACCCCAGCAGGAAATACGATATCCTTGTGGGTCATGCATGTATACAGCATTAGTCAAATGGACTCTTTTTTGGTCTGCTTCTTGATTTGGAGATGGCAGTGTGAGAGCCCAGAGTTTGTGAGCGCACGCCAGCCACCAGTTGAATCCCGGACCTGCTGGGAAAATCTGAGTGGTGACAGGAACAGCTACTGTTGAAGTGCCCTTGAGCAATACCCTAAACCTGTTGCGGAGCTGCTCAGTGGCCAGCAGCAGAAGACCGTGGTTGCACTGTGTTGGAACGTGCATTAAATAGGTGCTTCTGAAAAGGGTATGCATGTTCAGTCAGCCTTCCCTGCATAAATAAGAGTTAATAAAACTGTCATATTGAACTAGCATGCAAGAGGAATTCATTCCTGCAGGATCAGACCCTATATATTCATGCACCCCTCAGACTCTAGACACATTCCCAATGCACAGAAGCAAGTTCATGCTCCTATCTTTCCATGTATCAGCAGTTAAACTCCATCCCTTCCTCCTGCCTCATTCCCACCTATCCAGTTCAGTCCAGTTGTGTTTTGAAAGGGTGGTTATATACAGTGTTATTGTATGATTTCACAGAGCCTCTCCTCCCAGCCTTTGATGCAGGGAAGAGCTGACCGGAGCTGAGCGATCCCTGCTGTAAGCCCCTGTCTGGGCAAGGCCTGAGTCAGTCCCACCACCAGGAGCCTTCCCTTTCTCATACCCATCCACATTCTTCCTGCTCCTTCATGCAACTGGAACAAATTTATGTCAGCTCAACAGATTTTCAGGGCACTTTTGAGGCGCACACAAGGCCGCTAGCCTGTTGAAGTTGACCCGAGGGTCTTTGTCCTGGTTGAGGCCTTTGAAAATAAACAGGAGGACAGAGGAGCTTAGTCTTGTGAAGCAGTGAGCTTTCAGGGGCAGAGGAAAACAACAATTACCCAAGGCGTTATGGACGTTAAGTGCTGAATGAGAGCTGTCCTGAGGTAGGGCTCTCTGAGTAAATAAGCAAAGAGGGGATACTATCTGCCGAGCCGTGAACATCGATGAAAGGGAGTAATAGAAAAACATAAATAAACTTTATCTGACTCGGCACTGACCTCCTTTGTCAAAGTGCTACCGCTGGGTTGGAGGTGTTGGGTTTCCGTCAACTAGACTTTTGTCCTCTCCCTCTCTCCTTCTCCCTCACTTTCTCTCCACGGCTCACTACTGTCCTCCTAAAAGTTTGAGGCCAGGCTCTTCTGTTCAATACCGAACCGGATGCTTTCTTCCCAGTGCTCCTCTGGGTTGCAGCACGTTAAGTTGCACCACAGCGGCGATATCAAGAAGGCCTTATAAGAGAATGTATGTCTTTGCAAGTCAACAACAACCCGGGGATGAGTTGGAGATAACAGCGTCTGTGTTTATAAGGTGGTGTGTGCAGCTGCGGCGGGATGGTCTACCACTCCAACAATGTGCAGCAGCATTGCAAAACGTTGTGTTTACTGTTCTCCAGCCCTCTCCTCTTGGCTGTTTAGCTTTTCTACTCTTTCGAGGATTTGGCAAGATTACACCCCGAGGACAGATGGGCCTTCGGGTCTCGCCTTGACTGCTCCATTGACCTTCCACTCCTTGAGTTTGGCTCGCTTCAAGGTCCGCGGCAACAATCTTCCCCTGAACAAGGGAGCCTCTTTCTTTCTATCTATCTGTGCACGTTCACTCTCCACCCTTTATCTCCCGCGCCCTCCGATCCTTTCCTGTTTCCCTGTGTTTAGGACGCTCCACATCATCGTGCACATACTTCGGAGAAAATGTATGGCAATCCCCTGTCATTGATTTGGGCCTAAATATGAAAGGGTGGCATGTGAAAGAGAGCCTACAGGGGTTAGGAAGCAATTAGTTGGAGGCTGTGTTTTTGTTGGTCCTAATGAACACCACAGTTAATGGCTTCACAAAGGTCTGTTTGCAGTAAAAGACAAAAAAGCTGTTATTCACCCCTCAGTAGCCCCACGACCTTGTAAACAAACAAGGATTACAAAGGCTGCGGCAACCTTTAATTTCTGCCCGCCACCGCAAGATGTTGTTGCCTGACACCAGAGTCATGTTGAGAGTTTGCAAAGTCCAGACCTTTTTAGGTCAGTGTACCTTAATTGCTTATTACGCCTCCACATCTTCTGCTTTGGCGGTTTGCATAGCAGCTGTGATGCGAAGGGGTGAACATCACTGTGGCTGTGAGAAAACCTCCAATTTTGGTCATTTTCTTGTCTATTTAAAGGATTCTATGGAATTCTACGGGTTGAGAGATTTCTCCAACCTCTTGAGTCCATGAAATCTTTTAATTATCAATTGGCTGATGGTAAAATACATTATAATCAAGCTGAACTTATGGCAATGTTGATATGGTGGACCTACTTTTCATCCAAAAGTGGCGACATGCAACAGGGTTGGGTCTGTATGAATCTCTTACTCATACCCTTTTGGATATTCATGCAAAAAAAAAAAAAAAAAACACTTGGACAAGTAGTCCCACATCAAACATCTGCCCATTTGTGTCCAGTTCACTCCCCTTCCTCTACAATGTATGAGATCATGCAAACAATTTGTTTTGATCCTTTGGTTTTGACTTAAAAAAGGAAGCTTGGAGGAACGTTGGCTTATAATTTTCTGGCTCACCGGGTCACCATCGTTTCCTAATGACACAAACAAACACATCCTCTGCCTTTATCTGCTGGGGTTTACTGTTATTGGTTATATTTTTCCAGCTCGTACCATCACGTGTGCCAGCGTTGATAAAGGTTGTTTATGAGCAATTACCAACAATTATGGTTGCTGGGCTCGCGGTGTTTGCATGAGAATGTTTTCTTAATTGTGTTTGTGCTGGCACTCAAGCATGAGAAGGCTTTTGTCACAGGAAGGCTGGCTCTGATCCGCACATATTGACACCTGATGAAATCAAGTGTGCGTGTGTGTGCGCCCCGGACATTACAAAACAACAATCTGCAAACAATTGTGTTGTTATCATAATATGAAATGTAATCAAAATACGGATTTAGCGTTTGCCAAAGGACTTGAGGTATTAATCAAATAGATATACTTCAGGAAAATGAGAAATAAAGAGAAATGCTAACTCTGAGGTTGTAATTTAATAATGCTGAAGCCCTCTCAGCTAACCAAATTATGTCACCGTGTCATTGAGACAATGAAAGCAAACAAGTGACCTAACAACTTCCATCCTCATAACCAAAGCTGCGTAATTTAGTAACGTTGCCAGTTGGTAGTCTACATGTAGTCGCAGTATAATGAGGGAGGAATCTGTCAAAGACGACATTGAAATATGGTGTTTATTATTTAATAAGTCAAATGTAATCAGTTAAAATGACATTTTAATGGTATCCATATTAACAATCCAACATCAACTGAGTGAGAAAAGTTCAAACTGAATTTTCATCTTTAACTTGTTTCAGTGGAGAATCTTTAAGTATTAAAGTAGTCTGAGTTGTCTGATCCGGATCTCTCAGTGCCAGTGAAGGCAAGTCTGCTGCTCTGGACTTTCTATTATAGCATCTCTCTTGGCCAATGACATTACCACAATAAGCAACTGCGTCAAGGAGACGCAGAGATAGCCAGAGTAATTATTGGGTTGTACTGAACATTTTGGGAAAAAAAACAATGGATCAATTGTGTTTTGTTCACTACAGATTCCTTTTCACATACTGTATATTCTTCTAGCTTTCTGTTTTATTTCTAAGTGTGTGTGTAAGGGTTGTACATTTAAAACTGTGGCCAAGATAATTTAAATTGGGTCACTTAACACAGCACAATGCCTGGCAGGTTCACTACAGTATAACATATAATGACAATAACAACAACACTGGAGCACAAAAGTGAAATAAATAAAAAAATCCACTAAAATCTGATCTGTCAAAGATTAAACTTGATCCGATCTTGTTCAGAAAGTGCTGTGCAGCCTCTGCCTTCTTGTTCATACTTTGTAGTTTACTGACTATCCCGTGTTGCTGGATGGTAATTTGATGGTCGACTGGTAGCGTTAAATATGTAGTATCAAAGCACGTAACTACAACATGGTGAGCTGGTAGGTTTGAAATAGAGAGCGGAGGTAATAAAATTACTACCATAGTGTTTAGCCTCAACATTGTCAGTTGGTAAGTCATGAAATTACCACAAATAGGATAGGTTGCTACTATGTAATGTGCTAGCCGGCCTCTCTCTCTCTCTCTCTCTCTCTCCCTCTCGTCTTGTGTTGCTGGGAGTACTGGGATAAAACCAGGCTTTCTGCTCACTGGTTGGTCCAGCAGCTGCTGCTATTTCAGAGGAGTGAAATCTGAGCAAGCAACTCACTATGGGCCATACACACATGCTCACGCGCACATGCACCTGCACAGACACGTTCACACACACACACACACACACACACATTCATGCTGTCAAACCTGCTCTAAAATATATGGATAACCAGTCATACGTAGATGCATGCAGACTTGTGCACGCACACACACACATATGCACACACGCACGCAAGCACATACACACAGGAACCCACTCACCTTAACTGGCAAGACTGTGACTTCCCCTCCAGAGCACGCACATGGCTGCCTGGTGGAGGAGCTGGAGAGGAGGGGCAGACGTGCTCTGGCCCCATCTCCAGTCTCCTTCAATATTTCATAAGGAACCTTTCTCCTGTCCCCTCGAGCCCAGCGGCCTTCCCCGGCATGCAGCATCAATTCTTTATTCCTCCACTGCAAACAGCTGTCACTCGTCTCCCAACAGGAAATAAAGGAAGTTCCAAAAACCATTTTGCATACTTTTACTAAACTATTTGCCCTGATCATTCATTTCCTCTGGGCTTCCCTCAGCGCTCCGCTTTGTGCCGCCTTGGGAGTTGGATACAGCTGCCCTCTCAAAGCAGGTCCGGGGTCAGATTTGTGTTTGGCCTTGTAGCAGCGAGGCTTGTGGTTCGTAAACAGGTAGGCGAATTCTAGCAGCTTCACGCAATCTGGTTTCCTGCCACTCCAGGTTTATGGTTGAAATTGCACAGTAAATAGGATCTGATGTAACTACCTCCGGTGCTAGATTAGGTGAGAACCTACGTGGAAACCTCGTCTGGGTGTTAGAGGAAAGAAAGGTGGGTGAGAGCAGTGATGTCACGTTGGCACCTCTCGCAGATGTTTAACCTTTTGTGGTGCAGATCTGATCTTAGCAAAGAAAAACATAATTCCACATGGTCTCACCCTGTTTAGACATCAAAGAGAGATCAGATTCAAACATTCAAAATCAGATGACATTCATGTATTTCATGTTTGGGTAAACACAGCTTATGAGAGTGTGCAACTCAAGATGTACTCATGCTACGTCCTCACTGACTTTTTTAATCTTTAAAATGCATCTTTTCTTCCTGTCCATATGAAAATGGAAACTTATGGAAAACACACTTCAGGGTGGAATTTCTTTAAAAAAAAAAAAAATCTGTTTTCCTTTTGCAGTGTGAAAATTGTGCAATTTGATAATGCTGACATCCTCTTTCTCTTTTTTGCACATGCTCAGAGCAGAGACGCTGACTTCACACAGCTATGACTTTCATCCTTGCGGATGTTATCCATTATTTTCAACAGTTTGTATTTTTGTGTGTAATTCGTGACTTTCAGTAGGAGCTCTACTCATCTGTCTAACAACTCACGTCTGTTTTTGTTATCCAACTTCATTCTCAGTTTTGGACATTGTAAGGACGTTTTTGAGTTTAGCTTCTAGTTTAATTTGTAACTGCGCAATGTCAACAAACCGCTGCAGCCACTCTGCAGCTTCATGCTCATATAAGGGAGACTTGTGCATTTTTGTGTTCACATGTACATTGACATTTTTTAAAATGCTCCCATATTGATGCATTTTGTTTTAAAAAAAAAAGAACTCAGCTATAAATGGATATTTTCATATTCATGTGGACGTGACCTGAACTCATACAGCAGATCTGTGGGCTGCCAGTGCATTTAATGTTCACATCAACAGAGGTACTAAATGCTTACAACGTCAACTAAAACAAATATACAGACATATACTGACTTAATCTTACCAGGAAAGAGAGCACTGGACAAGTATAATAAGCCATCATTCTGTGGAAACACAAGTTTGTTTATTTATTTATTGTAAGAAAGAGAGAACTTCATATTTATGGCCTACTTTTGACGAATACTTAATGGGCTGAAATGGCTGTATGGTTTTGGCAGTGTGCACAGAGCTTTATAACACCCGGGTTCAAGCAAAATGTCAGCAGACATATTTCACTTGATGCAAAAACAACCTCCTGCTGGTCCTATGTCTAATTATTCAGAGGATCATTACAAGCTGTGCTAAGTATGTTTGTGTTTCTGACAGCTCCCTCTTTGGAGTAAATCTGCGTTCTGCCTATATGGTGAGTTTCTGACAAACTGTTAGCATTGGATTTGTGAATATGTCCGTGTGTGTGTGTGTGTGTGTTTGTGTCAGACCTGGAATCAGATTTGTTTTCAGTAGATTTTATTCAAATGAAAAACAGATTTGAAACTTCCACAGTATGAAAAGCAAAACACAAATTGATATGCGGATGTTGTTCCTATATTTATTTATTTATTTATCTATTTGTTTATTTGTTTGTTTTTAGATAGTTGAACTCTTTTGGTTTCTTCATTGTAGATCTCTTCAACTCTGCCTTTTATATAAAATGTACATAACTTCAGACAATAGTAGACTCAGAAGTGTTACACTTGCGTGCATCCATCTGTATCACCCTGCATGCATCAGCAAGTCTATCAGATTGAGTCCGTCTGCGTGTTTGTCATCTCTGTGTTTCCCTGGCCTGTCTCCTCCTGGCTTCCTCTCCTTTGAGGACGAGGGCGATGAGACACGAACTGATCACAGGGACGAGGGAATGAGAGGACGGGACAATTAAAGATAAGAGAATAAAGAGATGAAAAGATGAAAGGAGGTATTCACTGCGTCACCAGCTGAATCGCTCATTAGATCAGACCGCATTCTCAGAAAACGCCCAGCATTATGAGAGGAGCGGGCGGTGCAGAGTCTTCCCATCCAACTTTTTTCACAGCGTATTTGGCGCCACACACTTTATGCATACACTGTGCACTCGGTGACCAAAGCAGTTCCATAAGCTTCGCAAACGGGCTAATTCGCCGGGTGAGTGATAGACTTGCGGCTACTAGAGCGTTCTGTGACGTACATCACAGTAGAGAGGCATATATCACGCTGTCACTGTCTGTCAGTCACCCTGCCTCCCCCCCGCCCCCTCCTCCAAACACCCCGAGCTCTGTCACAGTCCCTGTGAGCGGCAGGCCTAATTGTTTCAAGTAGGCAACTGTGGTCACAATCTATCTGGAATTTGAACTTACAGAGTGACAAGGTCGCGAGATAAGATGTAGTGTGCTTGTAAAATATGAATACCATTGGTTTCAAGATGAGGGATGAGGGGACTGTGCAGAAAGCGGCCAAGGAGGGGGAAGCGATAGTTCAACGTCAAATCACAGCAAACAGCCCTCTGCTCTGAAATAAACCCTCAGCTCCCCGAAACGGAAACATGAGTCTGCTTCTGCCGAGACGTGCCGGATGCAGAGAAATCCTCGCAGAGCGGAGGGACGGGGAAGGAGAGAGTTGGGTGCAAAAGCGAGAAGGGAGAGAGAGAGAAAAAAAATGCAAGAATAAAATGCATCGAAGAGGATTTTTTTTTTTTTAAAGTGTTTGAGGGGAGGGATTGATTTCACAAACTCTGCACCCTCTGTCCCTTCACCCTGTGCAACCCTCCAAGGTTAGCTCTGTCTATTTGGCATGTGGACTATATAGGCCAGAAGGAAGGAAACGGCAGGGGAAGGAGGATGAGAGCGAGATACCTTCCCCGCTCGGCTATTATTCTTTGTTAACCAGTGTTTAGCACTACTCAGCCTCTCTGGTGGTTTTCATTAAGAAAGGAATCACCTTGGTTTTGCCAGGACCCCTAATCAAAACCAGACGCCTTGGAGTTTTTAATTGAAGCAAGATGGACCTCCACGTTGTACACAACTGGCTTAATGTGACAACTTATCCCATCACTACAACAGTGTTTCCCAACCGACTGGGGAGAAAAACATCCCCTCAATGAGGGAAATCTAGGGGGTTTGTTCATATCCCACTGATTTCAGAGAGCTGTTATTGTTGAAACAACTCCAGCCTGCTATTTACTATCACATCAGCCCCTCTTTTCTGTGTTGCATTATTTGCATTGTGTTTGAGCTGTGTGTCTTCTCCTCTCCGGGTAATGTTATGACCATTAGTACAGTACCGTGGCTGCGTGCGTCTGGTTCTGGCTGTTTTTCGAAGCCCGAGTGGCGTGGAGTTTGGCAGTGGGAGGACGAGGAACACATTGTGTGACTGTGTGTCCAGTGCTAGCCAGCTCTCTGGGCAGGGGAGCTTGCTTTTAGCTGAAAGAAAACAAGAGTCTGAATGAAAACGACAAGCTCAGAGCTGAGGATGTTTTTTCAGCTAAAGCCAAAGCACCAGTTCCAGTTCTTGCTGTAACCCTGCCATAAAGATAGTGTTTCATTCAGCTTTCAGTCTTTATATAACCAAGGCCACTACTGAGTTTTTTTTTTTTTTTTTTTTTTTCCTTTCACATGTTGACAGTTCAGTTGAACCAAAAAATTGCGCGGGGACAGATAATCTACCTGCTTCCTTCTCCTGCCCCTTTGCCCTAATCCCCTGAGAGTGTTTGGATTTCTTTGAAAAACAATATTAATAATTTGGAAATGTGGCTCCTCCGGCTCCTGCTGTGTGCTTTTCTTTCTTTGCTCATTTCCTCTCCAAAGCTCCCTTGATGTGGGGCTTGTTGTGCTGTTTTCACTGGAGTGTGAGACCTCAGTGAGTTATTACCCAGGCCCCTCACCATACACCCTCTCTAACCTCTGAGACCAATACGCACCAGGTACCAACAACCGACCAGGCCTGGCTTGCGTTGTGTTCCGTTACAGCACCAGGTCAAGGTTGGTGGTTAAATTCCTGTGTGAATCACTAAAATCCCGTTTTTTTTTTTTTAAGTTTCGCAAACGTATGCATGCCTTTGTGAGGACATAAAGGGATAGAGACATGACAAGAAAAAGAGCTGGATTAAGTTGGCTTAATGTGATGTAAATCTGTCGGGCGTGCGCATGTACGCCAAGTGTGTGCATGTGCACGCAAGGAACATGTCATCAGCCACTAATTGTTTCCCACCCAGGCAGATTTACATGGGGCAAGCCAATTGACTGTCTAGCATTCAGAAACCAAAGTCCCCAAAACCATGACCACAGGTATGAGCAGTATCCTCCAGGGACGGAGATAAGAGGGAGGAAGCGAGAGAGACGCTCCATAAACCCTCCATATCATTGCACATTCACTGTAATTACCGATTGTAAGTCAAAAAGGCGACTCGCCTTGTCATCAAATGGCAGGACTTCATATGTTTGCCATAGACGCACAGCACTTAATTTCTCCTCTCATCCATCACTCCCTACTGTTTTCTCCCTGATGTCTCTTTCATTCCTCTTCCCTCTGTACCTTTATCTCTTCATCGACGCCCTTTTCCTCCCAAATTCGCTCCCTTCTCTGCCTTTTTTCCCTCCATGTCTCGTGCCATTCTGGGTGCTGCAGTGAATCTGTGTGTGTGTGTGTGAGCTGAGGCCATGATGGGAGGGAGGGATGGTGGGATGGTGGGAGCGAGGGAGGGAGGCCCAGAGGAGAGGGACAGGGAATTGGCTG
>OMLF01027581.1:18937-33371 GCA_900302615.1 Holocentrus rufus
AGGAGAGGAAAAAAAAAAAAAAAAATCACAGTATACCATAATACAAGGCATATGAAGGGACACACACATACACATACAGCACAGTCTATGTGGACATCCCATTTTACTGGCATCAGACATAATCCTCCAGCACGTCACTCAAGATATTGATTTAAACTTTATAATGCTGCATTTTAATGCTGGGACAGTATGTTCGAGCTCATATGAAAGGTTTAATCCTAAAGATCCCAATGACATGTGAGTCCATATGCTTACTATCAAGCAAATGTATACAGATTGATATTGCTCTGATATGAACGTCCTTTTATTCTCAGTATCCAGTGGATGATCCATAAAACCAGCGACTTGTTTCATCTGTGTCGTAGCTTTTCATGAACAAAGAAGCCTCTGATAATCTGCACTGACTGTGAGTGTACTGACTTTGTACATTTAACACAGAAACACTAATTAAAGCACAGTAGGCCCTCAGTAAAAAAAAAAACAAAAAACGACAAACCAGCAGACACGTATGACTTTTGTCTGCGTGCCGGTAGACAAGCCGAGGGTGAAGGTAAGACTGCATGGCTGAAGCATGGTGTCAAAAACATGAAATGGTTTATGACAATCAGGCGAGATATCCACACCGCGCCACAGCTGCATGTGTGAGTGAGTGAGTGTGGGTGTGTGTCACATGGTGAAATTGTCTGTGAGGATCTGGTCAGGCAGGGTACTATTGCGCTGTCGACACAGTAGCCACGCTCACCAAATGACAAGATGACAGGAAAAGTACTGTGTGTGTGTGTGTGAGAGAGAGAGAGCAAGACAAGGGGAAAGACTGACAAGAATACCTTTATTTTGACTTTAATTCACTGTCTTATATTTTCCTTCCTTTGGATTGACCTCTTCGTGTTATGTATGAGATGTATTTATGAGAGTAAAAGGGAACATTTGAGCAAAGAAAAACACTGATGACCTCATGTCAGGATTCTGATCATGGGCAGATTTTGCTCTAATCACTCAAAGCACAATCCCTCTTTTTTCTTTTTAAATATAAATAGGAGCAATGAAGAGGAGGAATATTGAATAGAACAAATACTTCAGTGATATTTGATATTTGGATGAAAGGAAATCTTGTATTTCCATCCAAGTTTTATGCACATTTTCAAAAACCGAAAACTTGAGCCATTGTGTATTTACATGCAGCATCATGCAAATACTTTGAAAAGACCACTTGTCTACCTTCACCTCTCCAGATGTTAGAAAGAACCCTCAAAGAGAACTAAGCCTGGCCCCATGAGAATATTTCTCTGCCAATATCACTCGAGTTAGAGCCACTAAATATCAATTAATAATAAAGGCAGTGACACCAATTTGGTCAGGCTAACTTATAATGTCATTTATAGCCCATATATACATGCAAACTATCAATACAGGCCTACTAAAGCTCATGCACACCAACACACAGATGTGCAGCGTATACAAGCACAGCAACAAAACTTTATAGACAATTTTGTTTAAAAAAGCAATGAAGTCAAGTGAAAAAATACATATAAGTACACACGTGTACATCTACACACACAGACACACACACCGTCACGTCCGAGAGACACTTTGATGTTTTTTTCCCCCCTCTCATGTTGTTTTATCTCTTTGTTTTCTTCCCGTCATCTGTGACACACTTGTATCTGTCAGTTAGCCCAGTAACAAAGACACATTGTTATTGCAGCTCATTTAAGAGCACATCGTCTGGCGAGATGGGTCCTCTTTCAGAAAGTTGGAGAAAAACACATTGATCATGGAGGGTAAGATATGAGTAAGATAGTCTGTGAAACGTGAGTGATGGTCCATCTTCTTTGTGTGGAAAGAATCAAACCTTTGCAGGAGAGTTTCTTTTTCACAGCACACAGAGCAAGCAAAAAGAACAACTGTGAAATCGTGAGTGTGTGTGTGTGTGTGTGTGTGTGTGTGTGTAAACAAACTGGGTTGCACCTGTGTCTTACAATATTGTGGCCTGTGTGCATACATATAAGTATACTGTACATGTTAACAAATGCATATTAATGTACAAGAGTAATCTGCAGGGATTAGCATGTTGATGTTGTGACTACATTATTACTAATTGTCTACATATAATGCTAATACTCTGATGTAGGGCCAGGTCCACCATTGTATTATCGAAGATAAAACATAGAACACAGTAATTCATATCTTAACATAAAGATGTCTCTATATAAGGGGAAAAAAGAGAGCAAAATATAGGTTTATTAGGACAGGTCAAGCACGTGACGTGTTGGAAGCAAGCTACATTAGAGCACTCTGTCATTGATGGTTGTGATGGTTGATTTTGTGATGTATGTGATGGTTTTCATTTATTTTTGAGGATGAATAAACATGCCAATACATTGATTTCAAAAAGAAAGAAAAGAAAGAGGAATTCTCATTCTGATAGTGGGGCATTCATTATGTTGTTAAAGGAGTTCTCTTCTCCTCTCTTCTCTTCTCTTCTCTTGTCTCTCTTTGATTTGACTTGACTTTCACTTGGAGCATGATGGCGTCACTATGAATCCAGGAAGAATGCCCAGTCAGATCACCAATTCAATTAGTCCCACTGGCACTACTGTGGACGGCTGGCTTTGTTTTCAAAGTCAGTATAGAGTAAAGTTTTTTCTTCTTCTTCTGAATCATGTATTACCTGAAGACAGGGACTGCGATGAATCATCAAAAAAAAAAAAAAAACTTAACTTTTCGGACACACAAATACACACAGAAACACCCAGGGAAACTCACACACAGCCCCCCCTGTACGTTCTTCCCCACGGACTGGCGATTACAGTGGAAATCAATTTGAGGTACCCATGGCTAAATTGATATCATTATGTTTACTGCAGGCTGAATAATGGATGATTGTATCATTATATGGGAGGGTAATGGGATGAAACGAAGCACAGGTAGACGGCCCGCCGCAGGTGAGAGCAATAATTAGTGTCTAGTTCTTGGCACACGCACATATACACTTGAATTCACAAAACAAACAAAACACACACACATCTATACTCACATAACACACTGATATTGTCCATCACTCGGCCTGTACTAATAATTCCATTCCAGTAATCATACCTCTGCAGGTGACTGGCGGGCCTCAGGGCATCTATCAGGGCAACATGTATTTCTCAAATCAGTTATAAAAAGCAGACTTTATAAGATGTTGCATGAATTGCCTGCCATAATGCCTTGTCGCCATAAATGCTGGTCATTAGCTGTGGCTGTCATTTTATTATACACACCTGTTGAGTGGTTATGAACAGCTGTTATTTGTCTACCAATTAGACGTGGATGTACCTCCACTACAAATTAGGCTGTATAATATTATGATGGCATAAATTGGACATGCTACTTTTGGTTACATTTGGGTGAGAAAACAACTTTGGTTAAGGTTAGGGTTAAGGTTTTGGTCATGGTTAAGTAAGAATAATGTGCTATGTGCCCTGAGGTAACTTCCATTTTCTCCCTGTTAAAGTAGTTTATTAGAGACTTTTTCCTTATTCAAAGTGAGGGTGTGAGGACAGAGGATGTTGCATTGCTGTGCAGACTGTAAAGCCCCCTGAGGCAAATTTGTAATAATTTGTGATATTGGGCTATACAAATAAAATTGACTTGAGTTGACTGTAAATCAGGGCAGGAATTTCACAGTGGCCGTGGCCGTTGCGGCCCCTCAGTCTGGCCTTAATGCCTCTTAAAAAGTTGCATGCCCTGCAGCCACAGTGGCCTTAACGCCCCGGCTGCACCATCCCAGCTGATTTGATCCCAGTTGACTTTGTATCAATTTGTATCAGGGTTAGATTTACAATAGATTTGGTGTTAGGATTAAGTTGATACCAAGTTGCTACAAAGTTGCTACTAAGTTGACAGTCCAAATAAAGTGTTCCTAAGCTTTTTATCCACTTATTGATGTTTTCATAACTGGTCCAGGATTTGAATCTGGACTTTCTCAAGCACATGTATCTAACCTGGAGGTCACTGCCACCCCAAATATGACTAGAAGATGGAAGATCCTGATTTCAGGGTTCTTTTAGGCTTTAATGGTGGAAGGAAACATGACTGACAATGTGGTTTAAATGACAAACTGCAGAACAACACGAGTTATAGGCGATAGGATGAACAACAAGATGTAACTCACAATCTGGTTACAGAAAGATGTAACATAAAGGGAGTATCTAGTCAGCTTGTAGCCAAACATGCACTGCATTACCACAGATCCACATAAGCCATCCAGGTACTTGCAGAGCACAGCTAACACTGCTAATGCTGCCACCGTTTTCTCAGTTGTTCACTTGCACCATTTGATACAGCTTAATTTGTGAAAATCAAGTGGGCTGCATTTAACTAGGTTTTATCTTGCATGCTGAGAATTATGAGTTCTGTACTCCAGGGCACACAGACACAAAAGTCCGGCGCTGTTCATTTTAATTGTTGGAACATCTTGTGCTTGTGCTTTTGTTCTGTCTGTGCTCAAGTGAATGTCATGTTTCTGGTGCTGCGACTGTGCAGTAATGTAGAAACTCGTTCCACTTTAGCAAGTTGTGTCATGCAAGAACAATTCATCATTTATAGGTAGGCTCATAAGGCTGCTTA
Organism: Holocentrus rufus; assembly: GCA_900302615.1. Taxonomy (NCBI): domain Eukaryota; kingdom Metazoa; phylum Chordata; class Actinopteri; order Holocentriformes; family Holocentridae; genus Holocentrus; species Holocentrus rufus. The sequence goes on from OMLF01027581.1 coordinate 23,552, forward strand.
TGAGGGAAGGAGTAGTTTTTTATTGCCAGTTACAATTGATCAAACTTACATACTTCAGGTTTTTTCAAAAATCAAAACTTTATTTAATTCTGGATGCATATAGTTTTGTCTTTAAAATATACCAATTTCTTTACATGATACTTTACAACAATGGGATCATCATTTACAGGCAGACTTATGGATCAATGCTAGGATGGATAATTATAAACAATGTGCTCTGTGAACTGATTATTAGGTCTACCACGTCATGACAAAGTCTTGATCCACATAAACCGAAAGTGCAGTAGCATCTACAATCATCTCCTGTAGAGAGAGAGAGAGAGAGAGAGAGAGAGGTGTTGATTATATCATATAAGTGTTCATACATTATACATTACATAACATCATAAAAACATCAAAGAAAGCCATAACACAATGTGATGCATCATGAATTTGTGGTGATCATGTACTAAGGCTTTTCCATGTAATGTATTTAACTCTGCAACCTTTTTATTTCTCTAGTTCAATATACATGTACGGGCAATTAATGACTGAATGTGAATTAAACATTGTAATAAATTAGTAACTGCTGCGTAAAAAAAGCTTTAGCTGCAAACTGTGTGTATGTGGACAGGGGAGAGAGTTTGTCTTTTCATTGCATTCGGACTAAAATAGCCTAATCTTTTGCAAGCTCAAGGGTTATTCTGCTTTTTTTTTAGACAGCTGCCACTCAGGATGAGACAGGTGGAAACGCAGGTGCTTCTTCACATGCAGCAGAGTAGCTGTTGTCAGGCAGGAGAGCCGAAAGATCCCCCAACAGAGAGAACAACACAGAAACTCCCCTCAAGATCGAAGGTGGAGTATTGTACGCACTGTAGATAAGCTCGTGGCCTCCAACAAGTCCAGTGAAAGAGAGTTAAACTCCTACAGGAATAAGGTAGCCATTCCATCCCACAGTCCTTTGCTCAAGAGGTTTAAAGTGAATGTGCATTCTTACCCAGGCCAGGTCCCCCTTACAAAAGCATACCTCTCTGCCCTTGCAACTTCTCTTCCCATTGAGTCTTTTCAGCAGCTACGGACATGATGAAAGTTTAAAGATCTCGGCTAAACCCAGAAATGTAGTCATTTTTGTTACTCAAGAAAAAGCATGTCGTATTTCAGGTTCAGATGGGGATAGAAACAGAAACAGCTCTGCGGACATGTTGGAATGTGAAGGCACAGATTTGAGCCTGCCTCATGCTTCAGCAGGCAGTTCAGTCTACTCCTTTACACAATTTGTTATCAAGACAGTAACTGTCTAACGTGAAAATATGCATTCATGTTCAATCACTCTTCTACTGGAATTGGACCACAGGCTAAATATTATATATTTATTGGAGGTTGTTTCGCATAACATTCCAGAAAACTCTGTTAATATTCTTTATCTTAGCATAAAAAAATAATAATGCTCAGCTATATTCTGTCAGTTAAATTTATTATTGTTTTTATATTATGAACCTTATGTCATGTATATGAATCCTATTTTATGCATTTTTTATATATGCTATGAGTCCCATTTAAAGTTAAATGAGCCTGGGTTCACGTGTATGAGATCAACTGTCATAAATTTCAGTATCTGTACGTCTCTGCAGTAGTTAAGAATATGTATTATGCCTTGTCTTGCAACCCGAACACCTCCCTGTATTTAAATGACACAGCTGCTTACTGCGTATTTCAAGTTGTTCCCCTCTCAGAGGAAACTAAAAGAGATGAATGGATCATCTAGCACTGGAACACCACTTATTACCTTCCATATGCTGGTATGACTTCTTCATTTCCTCTCTGTCCTTTCCTCCTGCCCTTCCTCTTCCTCTTTCCCTCTTCCTGCTCCTCTCTTTCACCTCTCTCTTTTTCCATTTTTTTTAGATCTATTCCTTTCCTTCCCTCCTTCCACAAACTCTTTTTCTGTCTTTTCATTGTTTCCCCCAGCCGTCCCACACCCCTCCACATACCCACTCACAGACACACACACACCCAGAATCCTCCTTGTCATTCTGACTCCCTTCCACTCCTACTATATTACCTCTCCTCTTGCATCTGGCTGTCTGTCTTCTCTCTGAGCAGTATAAATCTGAAGCTTCCGGGCCTTCTCTCCTATGATTATTTATGGAGTCGCTGTAGCTATCGGTTTCATGCTCCTGATAAATGCAGTGAGTACAGTGCAGAACCCAGACAGGAATATTTCATCACAGGGCAAATGAGGAGAGGGAACAAATGCTGTCCCCTCAGACTTGCCCTCCTCTTTCCTGTCCTTTCCTTGTATTTTTTTTTCTACCTTGCCCTCTCCCTACACCTGTGGCACTTCCTCCATCTCCACCTCCCTTCTTCTCTTCTCCTCCTATGATATATTTGAGCATTCCACAAGTTGTGACATATATATAGATTCAATTAGATTAGATTATCCTCAAAATTTCTATCCTCATTAGTAGTAGTATTAAATCCTCTCCCTCTCCCTTATATATATCTATATCTCTCTCTAAATCTGTCCTCCCCCTCCTCGTCTTTGCCTTTTTAATCTGTTGTCTGCTTACTCTGCATCGCATTTTCTCTTTTTTTGTCTTAAACCCTCCTCTTGCACGTTATCTACAACCTTCTCCTGCTCCCTTCTTCCACAGCTCCTTCTTTCCATTTATATTGATCTTCCCGAGGTCCCTCTTTCTGCTGTTGCTGACTACCGTCTACGCAGAGTTACTTTGTGATTACAGAGAATTCCCTTCCACCATGATGCCTACCAGCTCTTGCTGACCACTGCAGCTGTAGCTGACCAGTCACACCGACCACCCAAGAGTGGGGCGTGTGACCCGAAGGGCTTGATAAAGTATTGCAGAAAACGCCGTTGAAAATTTTAAGAGATGCTCCCCCTTTTCTTTTGTTTGAGAGCTTTGCACTGCACCAGTGTTTTTTTGATTCGCACTGCGGCCACAAAAAATGGATTAACTTCTGATATTGCCATGCACTTTGGATCCCTGTGCAGGTCCTCATTTTTTTTTCCCCCCTTCGCATTGCCTTTCACTTCACCACGGGAGCGGATGATGGAGAGGAGATGACAATTACTTTAGATGAGCACCTTTTCAGCCGCTGTTCTGAGACCTCCGCTGTGACTTTTATTCATTTATTTTATTCATTCACCCTGACACAGGGGTAAATGCACTGTGATTACAGGTATTAGATGATAAAACACGCCACGGCATATATTATAGTGACAGACTGTTTGACTGACAGGTAGAACTCAACTTGAAAGCTGGGGTGTGTTTATATGCTGTGTATGTACTGAATGAATGATGCACAGAATGCATATATAATGCACAAAGTAAACAATGCAAATTCAATGACCTGAATGTATGTAAGTAATATAATTAATATACTTCTTTCAAGGTCATTATAGCATAATAAGAGTTTACTTTGTGTGGGTTGTAGAGAAATACACACACTTGCCTATAAACACAAGTTTTGACCTTGTCAAAGAGACTATAGAATGTTTTTGGATCCATCAGCATCAAAGGCACCCATCTCTGATAGCAGAACCATGATGCATTATGTATGAATTATTGGCTTGCACGTGTGCGTGCACATACTTTGCATGCAGAGCAAACATTTTGTATACATTCTCAGTGCAAGGAATGTGCTCCGATAACATAAGAGGTTTAATGACTAACAGTGGCTATCATTTTTAATTAGCAAATGCCTTTAGGTCTCGGGATTGAAGCAGTTATACCCTGGAAATGAGAAAATTAATTTCTGTCAGTTGCGTCTGTTTATGTATGGCTTAAAAGCTGCAATCGGCAAGTTGATTTGGCAATAAATAGATAAATGAAGCTTGGTACTGCCGATCAAACATACTTTTTTTTCCCTATGAAACAAGCTAGCTGTGCTAAATCATCTCACGGCGTTCATCAGACAGCTCATCAAGATGAGTGACAAGTGTTGAGGCAAGAACTTAACGGTCTCTATTTTAGCTCTATGTGACTTATATTTACTGTTTAATGATATGTACATGATAGAAGAAAGAAATGGTAAGCATTCCAAAAGTCTTCTGACCTGAGTGACGACGTTGTGCTGTGGGGTCAGTTTGTGTGGAGCCCCGGCCGCTGTCAGGGTCACCTCCCGGATCTGGGTGCTGCCCGCCCCCCACACCTTCACCACGCCCAGGGTCAGCCGGTCAGCAGGAGCCAGGCCGTTACGTTCAGTCGTACTGGACAGGCGTTTCTGTAAGAGAATGTGTGAGGATGGAGGAAGAGGAGGATGGATTGAAAAGGTGGGATGAAGATGGAGAAAGAGAAGGAAGGCGGGGTGAGGGTTTGGAGGAGGGGGAGGGGGAGTGAGGAGAGGGAGAGAGAAAGTGAGAGAAAGTCAATAGAAAGAATGGAGAACTCAATTTATATGCTACATTTTAAGCCATTTCTACTAAAAATACGATTTGTGCCATATGCATTTTTTTTCTGGGTACTTCTGATTTATCTGACAGCACTGGTCATCAAACTTGAACTGACAGTGCTGTCTGTACATTTTTTGCTGAAAATGTGCTTTAGAAAGCTGAGCCATGTCGTTCCGCCCCCCATTACATTTGCTTTAATTCTGTGCTTCATCTCTTCACTGAGTGAGATTTAACGTTTGAGTATCTTTCTCTATATCATTAGTTTTATACCCGGCTTAATTTTTTTTTCTCTCTCTCTCTCTCTACATAAAACTTGCTTTTAGTAGATAATCTTCTGTGGGAAGATTTCAATTGTATGAACAGTCTTACAGTAAGTCAGTGTTTTTATCATGTTGCAATTCCTTTTTGAACATGCATGCACAGGCGCGTGCACACACACACACACACGCGCACACACACAGCTGTCCAAAATGGCATATGATCCTCTAATCTGCCAGGCAGCACTGGCCTCATTGCCCAACTTATCCTCATCTTCTCACATCTGCCTTTTCCCCACACACACACACATACACACACACACGCACACACACACACGCTCAAAAACACATTCAAACACCCAAACACACGCTCACACTCTCTAAATCTCTCTCTCCTCTTGGCTGTCAGACGGTGTGTCTGCTTTATCGCTGTGTGAAATTGCTTTGGAATGAGCCTGATGGTAGGCAGAGGACAGACGCAGATGTTTGGCTATGGTTGCTGTATGTGTGTATGTCTATGTGTGTGTGTGTGTGCGCGCGTGTGTTTGTGTGCATGCATTTGCATACTTGTTTTAGCCCTCTGTGTATGTGTGTATGTGTGTGTGTGTGTGTGTGTTTTTCTAGCAAAGAAGCAAATGGGGCTAGGTTAGCCCCATTAGTATCAGTGATTAGAGAGTTTCTGTCCTGTCTGGCCCAAAGTGTGATCAAACTGTGGTAAACACTGGCTTGTTTCTGGACACAAACTAACAGTAAGACTCATGCAAATGCGACAGACAAACTCTCACACAGCTGCACTGGCCTGTTCCGTTACCAAAAAAGAAATCAGTACAAAAACCCTGTGGATCTACTGACTAACAGCCATCTAGTCCGCGTCTATTCTACTTCTTCTGCTTCCAATATGTTAAATTTTAGATGTTGCTGTAAAACAATCATGATGTTATAAAATCTCTGGCAGCTTAATTATACATCAAAAGCAATGACGAAAAGGACATAGTAAAATGGTACATAAGATTGCATGCCCATAGAAAACAGCTTGTGGTTCATTGAAAACCATATTTTAGTAAGATGCAGTAGGCAGAGCAGTTAGTGTGTGTTGGAGAGCTGCTGTCTTACAGTAACTGTCTTCCGCTCTCCTCCCACACCACCCACTGTGTGTGTTAAAATCTGTAAACTTCTCTTTGTTAAGGTCTTTGGAGATTATGGTTTAATGAAAATCCATCCATTTATAGGTGAAATGTAATGATAGTATTATTATGCGATTCAGTGAATTCCCTATTCGTGTCATTGACTTGGTGTTGGTTTAAAAAAAAAGTGTTTCTGAGGAGAAAAGTTTGTCTCAGCCAAAGTAGTCAAAGGTAACTTCAAACCACGACCCCGGAGTTAAACATGAATTCAGTGCTAATGCTTTCCAAGAGTTAGCCTTTGACATCTGCCTTCCACAGTCCTGTAACATGCTGCAGCAAGGTGTTATCCTGCGCCCCCTCTGCATTAATAACAATAATGATAAAAAAAAGGAGGGGGGGCTGACATGAAGTTGGCCCATGAACTCACCGGTGTTGCTGTGAAGAAGGTCAGGAGATATTTTCCATCCTCATATGTGTCTGAGGAGAGAAGATAAGAGTGAGATAAATATACAGAAGGGAGAAATTGAGCGGATGTGGAAGGAAAAAAGAGGGGAGAGATCGAGCAGATTGAGAGAGTAAATAAGTGAGTGGCAGCATGACTGAGTGAGTGACAGTGGGTGTTAGAGATAGTGAGTGGGTGAATAAGTGTGTGACTGCAGGAACGAGGTTCAGTAATCCTGTGACTGACTGTATGAATGAGTGAATGATGGACTGACCGGCTGCACCAAAGAATAAATAATTAACTAAATGACAGGTTGCATGAATGAGTGAGTGAGTGATGGACTAACCGCATAAAATAAGAAATAACTTAGTCTTTGCCAGAATGAATAAATGAATGAATGAATTCTGGTCTAACCAAGAGACCCTGAAAATACATAGAAAATACAGACTGCATTTGAGAGGGTTTTGTCCTGAGGATTCCCTTCTAAAAATCTATTTATTGTGCGACAACGAAGATCGGTACAGCCAAACAATGATCAAACCAGGATCACTGTAAATTATGATAAAAGTGACCATTCTTATACATTTACCTGTTATCCTGACTTTTTTTTTTAATGTATTCCTCTTTTTGTCAGGGGGTCATAAACTTTCCGGAGACCCCTGGCGGTCCCCCAACCTGAGTTTTAGAGCCACCAGTCTGACCGATGAATGAGTGAACGCATGAATGAGTTAATGACTGGCCAGGCGGCCGATTAACAGTATGAATCAGTGAGTAATCAAGTGGCAGATTACATGAATGAGCAAATAACTGACAGATGAATGAGTGAATAGTTCACCGGTTGCATAAACGAGTGAACGATCGCCCGGTTGAATGAGCTGCACGAGTGAATAACTTACCGTAATGGATGGGTGAATGTCTGGCTGCCTGCATGCCTGAGTGACTGAATGAATAGCCGAGTGACTGACTGAAGGCGGGGTGAGGGAGTGACTAAGTGAGCGAGTGGCTGAGTGAGTCAGCCATGTGACTGACAGCGGAGACGAATAACTCGCACCCCGAAGTGAAACATGCAGAACAGGAGCGGGGCAGAAAGCAGAGCAGAAAAGCAGATAAGGCAGGTGAGGCAAACGCTGCAGCGAGAGCCAAAGCAAACAAGAAAGACATAGGGAGGCTATGCTGCAGACAGACAGGGAGACGCAAAAGAGAGGAGCGAGGGAGCAGATAAAAGAGGAGTGATGGAGAGCATATCTCCAGGCAGCGACACGGGGAATTACTGTAATAGTTTCTGTCACTCCCCTCCTCTGTCATCCCTCGTTCCCTCTCTATCTCTCCCTCTCTTCTTTGTCCCAACACAAACACTCCTTTCACAGAGGAGTGCATCTCCTCACAGAAGCACTTCAGAGACTGACTGTGTGTGTGTGTTTGTGTGTGTGTGTGTAGAAAGAGAGAGAAGGAGAGAGAAGGAGAGAGAGAGACAGTCTGCATTTTAGTTGAATGTCTGTCTGATAAAATCAATGAGTGAATTTATATGAAGTATAAATAACTCCAGATGCTAGCTCATATCTTGGTTAAGGTCATACTGGGGATAAAACACTCATAAGGATCTTCATATCCTGATTTATAAAAATCCCTCTATAAATGAACAGACAGAAAAATCTGACTATTGCCATGGCAACAGAACTTACACAGACAGCAAAAACAGCAGTAAAAGCAGTGATGTGTTTACATTCCCTATATCTTGGCTGACATTTGTATTTCTTCCAGGATATGAGCTTATTCTAACTGCTACTAACAGGAAATATCCTCCACCTGCACTAACTCTTCAAAGGAATACCTCAGGCTTCTTTTTTGTCATCAACTATTTTTATAGATTTTTGGTTAATGTGCAGCCTAAAATATAAAACATGTCTTTGCGGTCAGATGAAAACTAATACATCTCCAATTTTGGTTTGGTATTTTTTTTTTTTTTAGCTTCATTAGTCATCAAGCTAAAAACAAGTGTTTTTCTGAGTTTCTGAAAAGCTGATTCCTGATTTTCATTGGACAGCAGTGATGTAAACAACATGCCAATCACCCCGCCCCCACCTGCTCCCCTGTACCATCACCACAACCCTGACCTATGACAATACCCTCCCACATTCCCACATTCAAAGTGATGCAAAACATTTCACAATGAGTAAACAAAGAACCTTTAAACAATACAAGGGTCTGGCTCAAAGCCACGTGTCTAAGGTTTTTGCTGGGGCTGTATGGATCCTGGCAACTGAAAGCTGCATTTGTAGAATAGCCTGGAAAGTGTTGATCCAGTGTGGTGCTGAACTCAGAATACCTCAGCATTCTGAATAATCAACCCATAAATTTGCATGTAAATGCACAAAATGATGGCTAACTTCTGTTTGCTGAAATACTATTTTAAAGACCCACTCCACTTAAAATTAAGTTTCTGTTTTAATCGGCTACATATAATAATCCGCTACAATACTGATGGATTCTAGAGCACTGTTTTTGCTTATGGCGGTCAAAACACTTCCTCCCTGTTGCACTTACAGAAATCAGGATTGATGCCACCAGCCTGTTACATCACAGACCGGTAACCAATTGAAGCCTCGGTGTCTCATCATCTATTTGCACAATGCTAGTTGTTGCTGACCAAGTCCGCTGCCTTTCTCCAGAAACTTTCTGTGGTTTTCAAAGTGTTTCTTTCTAACAGAGCATCTGGCTGTTTATCTTTACAAGGTAGGTAACGTTAACTGTGATCAGAGCTGGCGGCCAGGGCAAAGACACCAGGGAATAGAGGTGAGAACTAGCTGCATATTCATATACCTGTGCATGCTAAATGAAGGCAAAGGTGTAGAGTTACATCTAAACCATTGGAATGAAGGCATAAAGTGATTTTTTTCAACCATGGAGAAACTTTTTAATATGTAATTTTGTTGAACAGAGATTAGTTTGTAAGAGTTTAACTGGGAATAGGTCTTTAAGTATTCAGCTGGAACGATGTGAGTGTGGTGTGTGTGTGTGTCTGTGTTTACGTGTACTCTGCACTTACCAATTCCCTCTCCATCGTCCCAGAAGATGGAACCCTGGGCAGTTCCACTATCGCTCAGGGCAACAATCAATCCTAAAGGATTCCTCCGACTGAGAGAGAGCCAGAGACAGAGAGAGGGGAAAGAAAGGTGATCGCAGATTGCTAAAGGACAGTGTCTATTTATACCTGCTTCTGAGAACAAACACATTAACATTCCTGCTGGGGAGATTCACCTGATCTCACCAGCAGGTCTGCTGTCACCTAGGAACACAGCTCAAAAAGTCATCGCACGCTAGCTCTCTCTCTCTCTCTCTCTCTCTCTCTCTCTCCTATTTTCTCTTTCTCTCTTACATAGACACACTTGCTTATAAAAAAGGGTCATCAAAATGAACGCTGGTCGTACCTGGGATATCACTTTTCGCAAACAAACTTTCATACACACACACTCTCTCTCTGTCTCTCTTACACACACACTCCCACACACACAATGCATTTCTCCGCACGCTGACAGACACACACAGACAACGCTGACCTGTAGTGCGTGTTGTTCTCTGGTTTCTGCCAGGGTAGGATATACCC
>OMLF01027584.1:13985-27272 GCA_900302615.1 Holocentrus rufus
GTTACTCCTCCAGCATTCTTAAATGACAGCATCAGTCTGCTGAACAATAGCAGAAGTTACTTTACATTGTGGACAGGTCTTTATATTTTAACTGAATGAGGAAGTAAACTATAAGAAAAAGGGCATAAGGAAGTACTTCACAGGAAAGATATTCTCAAACCAGAGTTTCAGGCAGACTTGCTGGAATAGCAGACTTCAAAAGTAATTACTCCTTACTTAGTCTGCCTATGGAAATCCCTGTCATGTTATTTTCCAATGCTTTCTCCACCAATGATTTTTAACTCTTTGGAAAATTTGACTCAGTGGTTAAAAAGGCAGAATCTTGGCTTTTTCCTTTATATGGCGTCAAAATTAATTATAGAGTATGAAGTCACAGTTAGTTTTCAACAAGTTTACAACATCCTCAGGCTTCTTCTTTTTTTTTTTTTTTTTGAGTAAATCCATTTTTTGAATTCATGTGATTAACAAAGAACTGAACAAGGAAATATCCAGAGGACAAAGGCATTGTTTGAACTGGCTCCACAGGAATAACTATGCTTAAAACTAACTGTTAGCTCTGTCACAATCTAATCACTCATCTTGAAATTCTTCAGCTCTGCAAAGATTATAAAACAGACATTTCGGGTGGCACACTTCTATTTGTGGATTTTCCTTTTCTCAGAGTGAGTGCTGCACTTGTGCATAAAAAGCCGATGGAACAAAACAGATTCACACACAACAATCATTGCTCTAGTTTGTTGTTATTGAACAGGTTATGGGTGTGTATAGCATTAGGTAGAAAAATCTCATGGGCTCATTTTGTTCAGTGGAAAACACATAGACATTGCACAGAACCATACAGTATATGGAAGAATTTTTAAAGTATTATTCTGGCCAAATGATTGTGATTTATAGTGAAACTTATTTATCTCAGATTCTGTTGTGTAGTGTGACTACATCATATTGTTCATATAGCTGTACTCTACTATGGAGAAAGGCATATGTAAAAAAAAAAAAAAGAAAAAAATATGTATATAAACACATGTTCAGACATTCACATAACTATTTTATAACTAGTAATTTTCAGTCTTCACCTGTGGAAATTCCCAGACACCTGAACAATAGCCTCTCTATCACACAGCTCCATCTTCTGCTGTATGTCATCTCCAAAGAACCAAAGCACTGCAGATGTAAAGATACTTACACTGAAACTGTGTGTGTGTGTGTGTGTGTGTGTGTGTGAGAGAGAGAGAGAGAGAGAGAGAGAGAGAGAGAGAGAGAGAGAGACGCTGAACAGTTCATGTATGACAACATAATATATGGCCCTTCATCACAAGCATGTCTCAGGACATTACAAATAAAAAAAATCACACTAGAATTAAAAAGTTAACAATGAGTAAGAGCAAAGTGACAAAGACACACAACAGCACCACACAGACATATGATGAACAGACAATGAACAGTGACATCTATCCATATATCTTTTTAATGATGTTTGACTTCTCAGTTGATATGTTTTATGGGTTCCTAGTTCTGAATATTGCTTGTAATGATTTTGTTTGAATAATGGAAAAGTCTTTTTCTCTTTTTTTATTTGAGAACTCTGCAACTGCAAGAATACTTGTTCAAAAATATAAATTTTATGCTTCTATAGTGTGCTACACCTGCACAGCTTCATTCACTTTGTTTCATGTGGTGCTGAAGGGAGGTGAGTGGGTCCATACTGGTGACTCTCTACATTCTTCGGGAGTTTTTCTGATTGCACCAATGTTTTTTTTTTGTTTTGTTTTTCGTTTTTTTTCTTCCTGGTGAATTTTCTCTGAATGCATCATGGAACATGAGCTCTGCCTCTGGCTTCATCTCTGACATGTGAACCCTGATTAGTCACAGTGCAGATGTCAGACGTGAGTTCCTCAGTGACTCGGTTAAAGACTAAAGCTGTGCTGAGAGGATCTTACTTAATTTTATGTTACAAATTGTTTTTTTCTTATTCACATGTAAGCTTGCTTAAATTAATGGCTTTTCAGATTTAATGCTTGTCCAACAGATTTTTGTTTGTTTGCTCAAAGGTAAACAAATAGAGAAGGAAAGACACAGTGATGGTCACTAATAAATGGCCTTAAATATGGTAATATGGTAAAAGTAAGTCTGGAAGATATAAAATAGAGACATTTCTATATGAAATACATTTAGATTTCATTATTCACATGGGATGCTGTGATATAGTATCCCATAATAATGTTTGTATTGCACAGTGTCAAAGTCACATTACACAACAGTCACATTACAAAAAGTAAATGGGAGTAAAAGTTCCAGACATTCCAGTGGTGTGCAGCCTGTCATGTTCACTAATTAGGACATGGGTGAGCATGGCTGTAAATTCAATTTAGCCACGTTATCAATGCAGACACACATGAAATATTGTTTTCTCTGCTCGCTGATAAACAATGGGTTAATTTTGTGACACAAACCATGCAAATTAAGTGTAAGGCAGGCTTGCAGGACATTTTGAAACTCAAAAAGTCCTGACATCAGTGACAGGTTTAGGGAAAAACTGGTCTTCTGGGATTTAGAATTTCTTCAACATGTTTCTCAAATTCAGGTTATAAACACATTTACATTGCATTTAATTACATTTAATGCTTAACCAATCAGTATTTGTAGAAAAAGACCATTTGAGACTGACTCCAGTGATTTAGTTTGCTGTGACATTGCTGCCCTTTTCATCAAATATGAAGTAAGGAGTTTTAAACTGTTATTTTCCAGGTTTTGAAGTCCTGACATTTTTTCTTCAGAACTGCTATAACTTCAGAAGAGCAGAGAGAGCAAAGACTTTTGAGTTACTTCAAAAGTATACCGCATATTAATGTAAACAAAACATCATGAACACATTTCTATTATTACGCTGTGTGCCCTTTTGCACAGTTTGTATCTCAGTTGTCTGGTTTAATTAAATTTTTTGACCTGCCTCTTCCAGCATTTAGAGTTTTTATGTGAAAACGAATAAAGGATCAAAGCTTTCAGTTGGATTTAAAGATCTAGTGTCTCTAGCGATTGTACACTGCATCACATTTCACAGTTATATACTATTCTATTTTATGAGCCCAGATTAAAGTGTTGTTTGTTAAACACAGAACCTGATTTGTGAGGGGGTGAAGGGGGAAGGAATCCATCTTGTTAACAGTCTTCATTATACACATGACATTGTTAACCACAGACTGTGGGGTTAACTCAGTGTGACAGAGAAGCTAATCAAAAGAAATGTGTGGCACTGTAATGTGATACCCAACAAACCTCATTCTCTCTTGTCGTTTGTTGTTTGTAGAAGGCAGAGATAACAAGAGGAAACACAGTGTCCTCATGTGATGGATGTTCAGTGTCTCCAATTTATTATTTCATGTTGCCTTTTGAACAAAAGCTTATGCATTGATATACATATTATTATTGGTAGTGGTGATAGTAGTAGTAGAAGTATAGTAGTTGTACTTGTAGTAGTAGTAGTATTTGTGTCTTGATCCGTTTACTGTGTAAGCTTCTGGATGTCTAAATTTCCTTAGGTATAATCTATCAATCAATCAATCTATCTACAGTATCTATCTATCTATCTATCTATGTGCCTGATGTAATGCTACAAGACTTGTCTGTGAATAAAACCTGCTGTCTCTCTAATATTTATGGCATATGCTGCCAAACATAACAAACATATATTCTTGGCACTGACAAGACAATTCTATGTCATGATTCATGGACATTTTTTTGCCCGACTGGTCCAACAACATTACTCAGCCCATTACCCAAGAGGTTTAAAAAGTCTTCTCTTAAAGTTAAATGATATTGCATGTGTTAAGAGAGTTTAAAAGCTGGAGTTTAAAACTAAAATAGGCACATTTGAAAATATACTTCGTACACATTATACAACATATTTCAGATGGAGCCCCTCTCCAGTTCTTAGGCTGGTACCTACAGTAAAAGGCCTAATGGCTCTGGTTTAATTCTGCTTCAAACAGCCATATACAACCTTGCCTTTCAGCTATATCAACCTTGTAATGGCTGCAAGAAAAGCACTTGCACCTTATTAACGTTCTAGGTAATGTTTTCAAAAACAGGTCTATTTCCCCAACTAAGCATCTTCTTCGGAGAATGCAGGCATTGGTTCTGCTTCCTCATGCATGCTAAGACCCTCCTTAGCCATTTGAGATAGTTCCTTTTCACCGTGAATGCTTCTATTCAGAAAGCTCAAGAGGCTGCATCCTTTGGCAGGGGCAAGTTGTTAAATCAGTGTCTGGCATTCATTTGAAACTGGAATTCATTAAAAAGTGGTGCCCTCTGAACCAGTGGAACAGGTTGCAAGTGTGTGCCACTGCAAGCCAAGGTCCTTCATTTGAAAAACTGAAATGACTAAGAGGCTGCAGAGCTCAGCTGTAGCAAAATTCACTTTCAGAAACTCCAGCAGCAAGTTGAGAAATTTGCTACTTGGGAAGACATTTCCAAATCAGTGGTGAGGTGCCAGCTTATAGGACAATTATCAGAAGAAGAGGAGAGAAGCCGTGCACTCTTATCTCTGATGCAATTCTTGTTCCTCTTCCTTCTGGTGATATGTGCCAAAACAATGTGCAAGTAAATGAATATTATTCATCTTCCCTCTTCTTCCCTTGATTATTCATACAGAAATGCATAATAGAGGTATTTAAGTTAGCCAGTCCGTTGCTTCTTAAACTATGGGCCATGGTCCAAAACGGGTCATGCTCCTACTTTTTAGAGGTCACAAGATGATGATTGGTTTGATGATAATGGCAGATTGTCGAGCCAGGCTGCCATGGTAAGAGACTTCTGCATGCTAGGCAGAAAAAACTGATCAACCCTGTCCTTGTACATACGAACATGTAATCTAAACATCTCTTTACTGGTCATTGTTGAACTTCTGTGGTGATGACACAGCATTATACACCCACAGATGATTAAAAAGACCCACATCGCCACCTGGTCTCTTTCCATCTGGATCAGGGGGACAGAACTGCGCCTGTGCTTCAGGCCTGTTCATCTACTAAGTATTCTACAAATAACATCAGCACCAACACCAACAATAGTATATTAAAGGTACTCAGTGTAGTCTGTGACCCCTAGTGGCACTATAGTGCACTGGGTCCCCATATGTTTAGATAACAATTGCATCTACAAGGTAAACTGTAAGCGGTACCTTTAATGATCACCTTCTATGCTTGATGACAGTGATTTTCTTTCTGCATAATTGTTTAACTGTTGAACATGTATGTTCTGTAGGCCCAGCAGTTCTTTCCCTGCAGGTTTGGCCAAAGGACAACAAGAGTTAGTTTCTTGACTATACCTCAACAGAGTTATCTTCTCCCCTACCTCACATAGATCAATGCAACACGTGGACAAGTAGAAAAGGAAACACAGCAAAAGTGAATACTTATCAAAGATTGCCCAACATTGTACAGCTGAACTGCTATGACAAGTTGCTACCACTGGGTGGCAGGCTCCACTCAGTGGTGTGGGTGCTGTAATTGGTAAACTGACATGATCTTACAATTACAGGAACACTATTATGAATCCCAATGCAGTTCTATCTATCTATCTATCTATCTATCTATCTATCTATCTATGTGCCTGACTTAATGCTACTTTACTTGATTGTGAATAAAACCTTAATAAAATCTTTATGGTATATGCTGCCTATCACTAAAATTCTTGCTATAAAGAAGAAAAAAAAGCCCATTCTGTTTTTATTAAATTCTGTATATTCATTTACTTGTTTGAAACCTGTGTTCCAGGATGTCAAAATCCCCCATAACATCAGTATTACACATCACCATCATTAGCTCGCCCGTAACCTTAATCGGCCAAATAATCACCATTACCAAACTTGCTGATACTGTACACCCATGAAATGTGTAGCTTATATAACAGCATCTCCTTTTCTCTCCTAAGTCGTTGTAATCTCAGTAAGATAAATATAACTCATGCCTGGTGGTGGTATGGGTTTCATAACAAGTTTCATAATAGAAAAAACAGGTTGGTGTTTTGCTTTATGTAATAGATAACTGACTTTAGTACAATTATCTTATATTGATGAGCACAGTGTAAATAATGTGCATACATGTTTTATCATTGTAGCTGCGTAATCATTTCCACAACATGATACAATATCAGTGTTAATGATAATGACAATGACTGTGATTATAATTTATCTTAACAATATGATGTTTATATCAAACTGTATATCACACTTATTTTCACAAGATATAAACCCCTGGATGTTTTAAGGATAATTGTACCATATCTACCAGGCTAGCTAAATTTTGACATTAAGAAAATTGTAGCTAGATCTTGTATACTGACAAAATTTTGAGACACATTTGTTGTCAGGGGCATAAACAAAGGCAAGAGCTAGAAAGAGTTGAGTAGAGTTGGTCTATGAAAACCCTGGATACATTTTTAAATGTTATGCATATTTTCGTGAAACAAAGTAAATCCATATAAATCCACCGTCTTACTTTGGTAAATTAAAAAGCTTGTTTATTACAAATATTAAAAAGAAAAAGATCATAACTTTTATCCATGTACACAAAGAGTTTAAGGTAACTGTCCAGGGATGCCAAACAAACATGGAACAAACATAAAATAATACATTTCATCCATTTATGTATGGCTTCTTTTAATTCCATGCAGTGATATCGACTGTAAAACTGAGATAATCACTTGGCTAATTATTAAAATGCACAAGCATCCAGTGTTTGGTTAGGCTATTAGTCATGTCCCTTTAACTGTGCTTCATGGCAGCAGAGTGCTACTCAACCACGTCTCTCTAATCTCAGCACAGTTCAGTTGAAGATTAACAAATAAAACTCAATCAATGTTTTATTCTGCAAATAGAGCAAAATGGTTTGCACTCTTCTCCTGTGTGACTTGTAGCATGAAGTAAGTCACCGTGGTTACCTTTCTGTTCAGCTGCATGTTTGACTAATCAATATTTTGCTGCAATTCTTTGATTCATTGATTTTCTGTTTATTTTGAATTCAATAAGTTGTTAGGTAATAGTTTCTATTAATTCCCCTCTGGGATCAACTTCAATTTATTTTCAAGTAAATGACTAGAAAAAGAAAATAATTACTCAATTGATTCCCTTTCCTGGAAAAACTTCTGTCCAACAAATTGTTTACAAGAGGTCTCTGACTTTTCAGTAGGGACCCAAAGGGATTGTCCTGGGATACCATATTGCTCCCTCTCACATTTGGGACCCATTTTGGGTCTTCACTAGAGTTTAAAAGAAATGGATTTTTTAAAAGGATATCTTTTTAATAGAAATGGGACATAAGGTAACGGTATACACTTTAAATCATAAAGATACTGCAATTAAGAAGCCTAGTTCAGGCTGCAGGCTATGAAAAGTTTATGTTGAACTCCTCTGAAGAGTTTACCAGTCTTAAACTGGTAGCCACTCTGGATCAGTCTACAATAACCTCCTAGTTTATTTAAATCTGAAAAGGGATTTAATGTTTCCATGACAGTTATCATTTGCCAAGTCTGTCACAATGTATTCAGTTGTTATGTGGTTGCTCTCTGACACATTTGCTACATCCGACCTTTCTCAGATTGTGGCATTAAACTTCTCAGCAGACCATGACCACTATGGTCAGGTAGAGACCCAGATAGCATACCACAACCTAGATGTGCACACCTCTGCTTGCAAGATGTTGTGCAAAACTAAAATTGACAGAGCTGACTTTGGTTGAGCGTGCCATTCAAGAGGACTCATTTTTACAGCTGGTTATGTGGGTACTGCTGGCACTTGTTTATCGTCCATGAGAGAACAGAAACAAAACAGTTTTCATAAGTTCTGCAACGTTGTAGTCAACATGAAAAGTGGCTGCAGATATTTATTTGTTGGTTTGGCTCTGCCAGTGTTCTTTTGGCAGTTTTGCACAAAAAACATCTCAGGCCTTGCAAACATCTATAGCTGCTGCTAAAGTGGGAAACATGTTTGTGAGCAGAAAACAAGTAGGTTACTGTCACTGACCTCTAATTTAATGCCAGCTCAACAATCATGCCAGAGAACATGAACTGGATTAAGAGCGACAGCACCAGCGTAACCTCAGAGCTGGCAGAGCCTTGTCAAAGCTGGTTGACTTTTAACCTCCATTATCACTGTGGGATCAAATTCGGATAAATGAGCAATCTTTGTTACAACTTGAGATTATTCTAGGAACAGTGATGATCTGGGTCATTACATAGTGAGCTATTGCACAAAAAGTGCTTAATTGTCTAAATTCAGATTTCCTAACTTCACCTTTAACAAGCTCATTTTGAGAGGCTGCACACACCTTTTACTGATTTCCTGAACTATGGACCAGGGGCCATATTTGTCATGCTGCTGTTCGTGTAGGGCTCCCTACATGATGAAATAGTCATTTCTACTGAATTAGAGCATGATGGTAATAGACCTGGGAAATAGGCTGAATAAAGTCTATATAAGCCCTGACCTTGCAAATGTTTCACATGCCAATAAATAAATAAATACATAAATGAAAAAAGAAAGAAAGAAAAAAAGGAAAGAAAATTGTTGCGTAGGATTGTGCTCCCCCAAAGAATAAACAAGTTCACATCACTGCCTACTCTTTTTCCATCTGGGGAGTCTGGGGACAAAAATGTTCCTGTACAAATGCAAACACAAATCACTACAGATAAACCATCCCTCATAATTAAAGAAAAAAAAATACTTTTAGCTTATTATCAACTCACATTTAATTTATTTTTTACTTTGGATCAACAAATAGAATTTCTTTTCTACCTTATTGGAAATGCTATAGATTACACGTGTCTACCTCATGTAAACCAGTGGAACACTGTGTCAGTGGGCCGGCCATTTAAACATTATGACTTCTTTTCATGACAGCCAGTAAAAAACTTCATGCTGATACGGTCAAGTTTTCACAGGGCTGAGAATAAAGCTGACTGGGGCTCTTACTATGTAAAGCTCAGTATGGTCTAAAGTGCAAGAGCGACAGTTGCCCTAAGTTGATTTTGGCAGGCCACCAGAGTGTAATAATCTAACTGATTTTATAAAGACGTACACTGGGGTTACTGTCTGGATTGCAGTCATGATGATAAAAGTTAAAATTATGAGCTCAGAGGTGATGATAGTGATGAGCATCTATGGTCTTTATTGCTGTTCTTGGTGTCAATTTTCTGTACAAAGATAAGATGAGAATAAAATTTAAAGTTATAAGAAAAGAAGAAAAGATTCAACTGAACAAGTTAAATTAGTCTCCCACCTCCTAATTTTCCATTAACAAAAAACATGCACTTAAAAATGATTGAACTGTATAAATATGATCCACACATTGGCACCAAACTACTTCAGGTACATACAGTATGAAGATTAAGGGTTAGAAAGGACTCTTTGGTGCTATGAACCTGTTTGTAAGAGTAAAATGTGATTATGATAGAGGTAAAAGTTACATATTTTGTCATGAAGAACTGACAGACAACAAGCGTTAAGGTTTATGTAATGAAATGCATTGCATCAATTGCAAATTAAATAACTCCATCTTTATGGGAATAATAATGTTTGTATGAGAAAGGAAACACTTTCAGTGTTTCCCCTGAAAAATGTCAGCGATGACGCACATATTTTTCATCTCTGGGTAAAACCCGTCTTTTATCTTCCAACCACAGCTTTCTCTGGACCTGGTAGGCTGCAGCAGAGGAGCGCGCTGGTGTTTTGTCTTTACCAGGTGGTTTAGAAGTATGTGGTTTTTCTTCTCACAGCATGCATTTTATACTGTATGTAGGTCAATGGAACTCTCTCTCAGAAACATCATTGATTAACCCTGACTGACACAGCAGAGTTAGAAGAATTACACCGTCATCAGGCATAAAACTCTCCTTTATGCCCTGTTACTACAGCCATTGCATCAGACGGTCACAAAAAGCATTAAAGTTAAATGTCCCGACGCATGGAGTGCTGGTTAAGCGAATTCTTAACAGAATGTCAGTGTGTGTGTGTGCGTGTGTGTGTGTGTGTGTGTGTGACAGAGAAAGAGTGTGTGCAGGAGGGGAAAGGCAGGGAGAAGAAAAAAAGAAAGGAATAGAGTACAAGAGATAAAAAGAGAATATTGATGCCATATATGATAACCTACTTGGTCTACAATGGGCAGGTCAGCAGATATGCTTTGCATTGCATATTGCACATTTTGCATTGCCACACACGCACACACACGCGTGCACACACACACACACACATGGACATGCACACGGTCCAAACGCAGTGCTTTATCCAGACCAAACCAGTTCTTTGAGCTCTGAGAGTTGGCTCCTCAGCAAGTGGGGGAAAAAAAGCACAATTGCATTAACCTGGTGTTATGCACTAATACTTCCCACTTGCTATGTGCAGCCATGGGGAAAAGACTATGACTATGCAGAAGCTTAGCAAAAGACATGCATTGAACTACAGGGCATGGACAAAATAACGGAAACACTTATCAACATATGGATGTCAAGAATATAATAAGGATTAGAGGCAAACAGCCTCAGTCTTCCTTGGAGTACTGCCATACAAATCCTCAAATGGGATTTTAGACACTCTTAAACTCTGTGTGTTTGTAATTTTGGACCATTATTCATAAAGCCAAGTCAGCAGTTGGAAATCCACTTTGCACACTGCACTCCAAAGATCTGATAGCTGTGGAAACCATGAAAGGCATTTGATCAATTTTGGGTATTATCATTAAGCAATAATGTATGAGAGGGAGTGCTACAGTCGGAGGCCACAGAACAGAGCATCCCATGACCTTGAGTGTATTATTGCAAATATAACACAATCTCATTATTAATTAATTAATTAGAAAAATAGGCTCATCTACAATGTAGCTGTTTGCATTGTCAGCTGCTACTTTGTATATTTACAGGTATTTTGATACACTGATACATATACAGAAATGAAACTGGAAGATATTGGCACTCATCAAAATGCCTCTCAGACAATCTAAATGTGAGAACTGACTGTAGTAATAAGAGCTCTTGAGACAACAGACTGATTATCTTAATGGCACCTTTTGTAAGAATGACTGGTTATAGAGTATAAACTATGATTTAAACAGAGCCACTGGCCCCTAGATTCATACACTTTTACCTGTAACCTTTGAGTGAACTCTGCCGTGGTCATGCTCTCTGACTGTAGGAATTGATTGACAAGTGTTCAGTCCTGTTTTATTATCATTTAGACACGTACACTATTGATATGCATGCTGCATGTACACCCACGCAAACAGATATGCAGGCTAAGCCACAACTACACTTACAGACACAGATGCACACACACAGTCCATGCAATCATTCCCCCAACTCCACCACCCAACCCATCCACACACACACACACACACACACACACATACAAACGCACACATGATGCACACATGCACAGATGCATGCACTTCAAGACAATAATCTCTATGAACTTTTGGAAGCTTTTAAATCAATGCTTTCTCTGAGTTCAATTCTTGGTCATATCCTATGAAATGAACTCTGCACTGCAATTTACTTCATGCTGAGTCCAAAGACACATCTAAATATTAAACACTGCACTCAGATCTGTGGGTTTTTTTCTTCTCTTTTTGTTCTTTTGTCCCTGCCGTGGAAGATCATGGAAGGGGCTGAGTTCTGTCCATCTGTCTGTCCATCAGTTGTGATTTCTGAGCCTCTGCTGGCCTGTGTTGGACAAAACTTGGGGTAATGACAGATTTTGACAGTAGGTTTTGGCATTTTGAATATAAATCTGACTTACCCACCACAGCACCACCACCAGGCCAACAGGGCCCTAAGCTTCGCTCTCAGTATCTTGGACACCGGGCTTTATCACTGAAAGATGATCTAGGCTGTACTTTTTTCTTTTTTCTTTCTTTTTTTTTGTTTTTAAATCACACTATATTGTGTCAATACAACTTTTTATGTTAATTTCACGTTTAATATCTCATCGTTTTATGCTTGTCATTGTTGTACTGTTTGTATTTAAGTGTTTATATTATTAATGTACTTCATGGCCAGGTCTAAACTCAGTTTTAATGGGACTTCCTAAAATGCTCAGTGACTACAACTAGAATGAGTGAGCAAAACATTTTTTTTCCTTGGCAGGTGAGAAATTTTCTAGAGTTTCCCAATGCTAATAAATCAGTGTAATCTCATCTCATATTGAATAATGTCATTCATGTTGATAACTGGCAACATGTGTATTTACAACGAATACATGACAGTTATTTTTGGCAGACATTTTGGCTCCTGGGATCCTGGAAGCTGTTCTGTCGAAGTCTGGCACAGAGTGGATCTAGACTTCTCAAGAACCGGTGATCTGCACTTCCCCCACTGGTGGATGACGTGTTTATCCTGGCTCTTATTCCAGGGCATTAGTAACTCAAATTACAGTGTAATGGGAGTGTACCATACTTGATGGTGTATTTGCCTATAAACAAAAGACATATTCTGTAAATCAGTCGGTTTGTAGAAAAATGCATCCTGGGATACAAAGAATAATCCCCAAAGAAACCAACAATAAATTGTTTTTCACAGTGATAGTTCTCTGCAACCACTGTGCCATGCAATCAAAATTAATTTCATAATGATATATTTTGGTAATATTATACAGAAGGGCTTTGCATGAGGTAGTCCTTAAGGATGTTTTTATTCAGTTAGCTACTTATTTTAATGATAACTGCTATCACAAATACTGGAATGCCTGCTTTTCTGACAGAATGCAAAGCACCTTGCAACATTTTCAGTGATTTATAGTTAAACTAAAACTTGCCTGCCTTTTTCTCTGAGTGTATTTATTTAATGTGGAAAAATAAATAAATCTGGGAGAAACAAAAAGATTTAGTGTCCTTGTAAGGTTTTTGCAATACCATTGAAAATCATTTTTTAGCTTATTCATACATAACTGTCCTGACAATAAGCTCAGTGCAGTATAAGAACAAAGGCAATAGTGATTTACAGAGAATATGTCTGTATGTGTTTGTATGCCAAATGCCAAAAGCAAGCCAATTGCCCGCAATGGCAAACATGATCCTAATATTCCTTCATAGTGATGCTGATCCTTTTGGAAAGTGTGTGTGTGTGTGTGTGTGTGTGTGTGTGTGTGTGTGTGTGTGTGTGTGTGTGTGCATGCTTTGTGTGTGTGTGTGCGTGTACATTGTAACTGTGTGTAATGTAAATGTGTGGTATCGTTAATGTAGGGAATTGCAGATGTGCGGTGGCATCACAGGAGTGTGTGTGGCATTGCAGGTGTGTGACATTGTA